>CAUYQG010140545.1:0-14513 GCA_963574415.1 Tarsius wallacei
CGGCCTGCTGGGCTCCGGCGATCCTTCCGCCTCAGCCTTCCAAGTAGCTGGAATTACAGGCGTGCACTACCACGCCCGGCTAATTTTTTGATTTATTGTAGAGATGAGGTCTCACTTGCCCAGGCGGGTCTCGAACCCGCGAGCTCAGGCAATCCACTCACCTCAGCCTCCCAAAGGCGCGGGATTACAGGCTGAGCCACCGAGCCCGACTGCCTTATTTTATTATTGTAGTTTTGTCTTTGGAAACAACACCTGAAACTCAGGTGATACCGCCATCTGTTGCCAAAACTGACTAGTTTTTCATTAAGAAACTCGACTGTCTTTTATTTCTTATGTCTAGTAGCTAGTCACCAAGCTCTCTTTGTCTTGGATTACTCTTTTCAATTCTGTAATAGTAGGTGTTTCAAGCCTACAGTATTTGTCTATTTCTTGGGCTTTGTGCCCCACCAAATCCAATCTTGTATTCCACTTCTAGACAAATCTGTAGCAGCTCCCTCTTGCTTATTACCAGGTCTGACTTCTGTTTGCTTAGTCATATCTTTTTTTTTTTCTTTTGAGTTGGGGGTCTCTGTGCCCCAGACTTGAGTGCAGTGGCGTGATCACAATTTACCATAGCCTTGACCTTCGGGGTGCAGGCAATCCTCCTGCCTTGGCCTCCCAAGTAGCTGGGACTACAAATATGTACCATCACACTCAGCTAATTTTTTGATTTTTTTTTTGTAGATATGAGGACTTGCTGTATTGCCCCACGCTGGTCTCAAACTCCTGGGCTCAAGCAGTGTTCCTATGTCAGCCTTTGAGAGTGCTGGAATTACAGGTGTGAGCTACCATGCCTGGATGCTTAATCATGTCTTATATGTGCAGCCATATATCTCCACTTTACAACATGGTTACTGTGCTCAATCACTCTATCCTAATCACATACCTGGAACAACTTCTCTTTTAAATCCAAATCCAGTCAATTTTTTAAGTTTCACTCAAATACTTGTTCTTCATTGAAACTACTTTTTTTTGAGACAAGGCTGTGCTTTGCTGCCCAGACTGGAGTGCAGTGGTGCGATCATAGTTCACTGCAGCCTTGAACTCCAGGCCTCAAGTGGTCCTTCTGCCTCAACCTCTCGAGTAGCAGGGAATACTGGCATGCATCACCATGCCTGACTGATATTTTCATTTTGTAGAGATGATGTCTCACTGTGATGCCCAGGGTGGTCTTGAACTCCTGGTCTCAAGCGATCTTCCTGCCTTGACCTCCTAGAGTGCTGGAATTAAAGGTGTGAGCCACCGCACCCAGCCATTAAAACTATTAATCTATTTCAGAGGTCTGCAAACTATGGCTTCTGGGCCAAATATGGCCTGTTGCCTGTTTTTGTATAATGGCTTTATACATTTTTAAATGGTTGGGGAAAATTAAAAAATATATATATTTATATGAAATTTAAATTTCAGTGTCCCTAAATAAAATTATATTGCAATACAACCATCAACCATGGTCTTTCATTTAAGTATAGTCTGTGACTGCTATTGCACTATGATGGCAGAGTTGAGTAGTATGACAAACACTGTGCAGCTTGCAAAGCCTAAAATGTACTGCCTGTCTGGCCCTTTACAAGAAAGTTTTCCAAACCCTGATCTATTTCAACTTGTGCTTATCTTTCATTTCTTTGAATTCCTATTGCTTTTATCAGTACCATGGTATAGCACATTGACTTTATCTCCTCACTTGTGGTACTGTAAAGCTTCTTAAAAATATAGTGTGGAAGGTGCTTTTCAACCTTTTTTTCCCCCTTAGTCCATGCTTTCTTTTAAGTTTATACCCCTTCCTGAGATTCTTATTTGACCTCTTAACGTTCCCATCACCAAGTGTTAAACCTTATCTGATGTTTGTATAATGAAACGGATGGGTCCTCTCCTGTATAGCATTATAATATTGAATGTCAAATTATGCCCTTCCCTTCACTTCTCAGTTCTCCAAGGTGGAAAGAGAAGCAGTTAGACACTGGAAGGGAGGTGAACCTATTCATAGTACTGGTTGAGTGGACTTCCCCTCTACATACCTTTGTACCTTCAAAACCTCTGACATAAAGCTAAGCAGATAGTAGCTAAGCACAGTAAATACTTTGGGGTTGTTTACATAGGTTGATATAAATGGGATGACCTTTGGTTCTTCTTTTTCACCACAGAATAAGGAAATGGACTGGAAAATGGACTAAAAGTGTTTGAAATGACTTTCACAACATAGCCTCAGGGATATAACATGTTATCAGAGGAGGGTGTAGATGAAATATTAGGGTAAGTAGGTAGCCTCTTTGGGAATAGTTTTGGTTGTTGGTTTTCACATATTTTCAGCAGTGAAGTTTTTTCAGACAATAACTTGAAATAGCAAAAGATAAAAATGAGTGAAAGTAGAATTACCTTTGCTGAGTAGGGCTTGGGGAGCTCCCAGAGTACTGTTTACTTGGCCCCTCCTTAAAGTACTTCCATCATATCTTTGGGCTTACTGTTTATTAACCCATATTATGTGTTAATGATCAAATTATAGTCTTGGGGGCCAAAAAACCTGAACTCTTTATAGTCGAATATTCTGCTGTACTATACTATATGGTCCATAGCAGTATGTGATTTTTGTAAATTGTGTTTAGACCAGGATTGTCTAGTAGTTTAGGAGCCGAGTGTTCTGAGCCTGGAGATTGATTCATTTATTTATCAAATATTTGTTGAGCACTCACTATGTGCCAAGCACTGTTTTGTGTCTTGGAAATAATGGTAAACAACAAAACAAAATCCTAATGCTTCCAGGTTATTTAGTCACTACATAAATTGTTGAAATTTTTGGTAGACTCTCTTTTTATTCACTTGATTATAGTCTTGTCTGAAGACTAATTGATAGGAATAATAACTTTTTAGGGATCCTTTCAACATAAAGATTATGGTAGAAACCTTGATTCAAAGAAAATATTATGGAATATGAGTGACTATCCTACTGGTCTTACACTGTTGAATTACTTAGTTATCTTATGTATGCTAAAATGATTTTTTTTCTTTTTTTCTCCCCTTTCACATCTATAAATTCGTGATTGAGAATTAGCATCATTAAGAAAAGTAATATATTGATATTACGCTATTCATTTTTTTAGCGTGCAGTTGATTTTTGGAATTCTTAAATGATTTCAGACAAGTGTGCCTAGGATTGTGAAATATGTGATAATCTTTGGGCTTGGATCTGTCACTTTTGAATATTTGTTTATATAAGAAATCTTTTATATATTTGATTTAAAGAAAATTGAGCACATAATTACAAAGCCCCTTTGGTGTTAATAGGTCTTGGAAATGTAATTTCCTTAATACATTTTTGTGATTTTGAAAAAGTAAGCAGCCAAATACTTTGAATTAATTGTATTTGGAGTTATTCTCATCTTCATTTTTGAAAAATTTTTTTAGGTGTCGTAAATAAAAATTAGATTATTCTAACCAAATAGTGTATAGATCATAGTTATTATAGATCATAGTTAGTTAGCCTTCATTCTGATGATTTCACTTTTGACTAAATATTTTACTGTATTGGTTAGGATTCATGTGATTATGAGTAGCTGTTATTTGGGAGGCACTGTTGTAAGGCTTCTGGGATATACTGGTAAAATAAAGATTTGTGCCTTTGTGGCTCTTTCATTAAACCTGGAGTAAGATGGGGAGAGGGATAGTGTAAATGACAATAAAGAAATAAGTTGCAGTAAGTTAGGAGTGGAGGCTTTTGGAGATATTGGGGAAAGTAAGTGCAAAGGCAAGAACATGCTTAGCATGTTATGTTCCTCAGTGTGACTGGAGCAAAATGAGAATGGGAAAGAATAGTATTAGAGTAGACCAGAGAAGTAAGAGAGGTCTGGAGAAGGCAGATCTTGTAGTACGCCATTGAAAGAACTGGCTTTTGCTTTTAGTAGTACTTGAGGGGTTTAAACAGAATAAGAGACTCTGACTACTTTTATTTATTTATTTGTTTATTTATTTGTGTGTTTGTTTTTTGAGTTGGAGTCACACTCTTGTCACCCAGACTGGAGTGCAGTGACACACTCAACTGCCACCGCAGCCTCGATCTGCGGGATTTAGGCGATCCTTCTGCCTCAGCCTTCCAAGTAGCTGGAACTACAGATGCACGCCACTATGTCTGGCTAGTTTTTGTGATTTATTGTGGAGACGAGGTCTCACCAAGTTGCCCAGGCTTGTCTCGAATCCGTGGGCTCAGGCAGTCCTCTCTCCTTGGGCTTCCAAAGTGCTGGGATTACAGGCTGAGCCACCGTGCCTGGCCCTGACTTATGTTTTAAAAGGAACACTCTGGCTGCTCTGATATGGATAGACTGGGGAAAGGAAGCAGGAGTGAAACGGAAATTAATTTGGAAGACTTCGGAGTAATCTTGCTTGGACCAGAGATATTGATGGGTGGGTTGTAACAGTAAAGGTAGAAAAAACTGGTACATTGTGGATATATTTTGAAGATATGGGCAATAGGAATTTCCTGTACAGTATAATAATTTAAAAGCATAAAATATTTTTAAAATTATATCTTTTATGAATGCATGAAAAGGTACAAAACTGTTTTAGTTTCAGTCCTGAATTGCTAAGACTGTTTTTTCATTTTTCTAGAGTCCTTGTAGAACTTTTTAATTTACAAGAAGCTAGTTAATATTAGTTAAACCCTATTAAAAGAATCATGTAATGTTTGAATAGTTTAATAAAATATCATAGAAAACTTAGCTATGGAGATAGCTTTATTTTGACAGACAGTTGTAGGGCAGTTTCACTGAAATACATGCACTGTTAGTAATTTCTGAAAGGATACCTAACTAAATTTTATAAAATAATCTTAAAAGCAAAATGAGAGACTGCTTTGCAGATGATTAAAAGCAACACTGTTGCTTAAGAAAATAAAAGATTGGGCATAAAGACCCTTTCATCCTAACCTTATTACCTCAAGTAAGGTCATCACTACTTTTCTCTTGGTTTCTTCATCAGAAAAAATAAATATGATGCTAGGTATTATGAGAATAAGTGTATGAAAGTAAACTTACATAAAAATAGAAAAGATATGTATGATTGATATCAGATATTACTGTTAAGCATATCTGAAAGTAATTTTCTAATCAAACAGCCCACATATAGTTGAAGACATTGACCATTAGTTTATTAGCCAATGGGTAATTCCTGTATATGTAAACTATCCTAGTTTTTGAAATGGAATTCCCTTATAATCAACTTCATGAGGTCTATTGTTCTCCCTTTAGGTAGCAATACCATACTCACCCAGATAAATAGCAAAATCCTTTTGAGGGCAAAGTGACAACTTTTTTCTATTCTAGGGTTTCTCAAACTTTTTTTTTTTTAAATTTGAAAACACTTTTTTCAAACTAAAGCATCTGAATTAAGTAAACCTATAAATCAGATAAGGAAGGCACTCCTCTGGTGAGAGTTGCAAGGAAAGAGCAACTATTTTTGCTCGGCATCCTTCTTTCCACCTCTAGGTGGAAGAATTTTTCCAGCATAGTTTGAAAATTACTATATGGTGACTCATAGCATAAGCTCTAAAGCTGACTTCAAGATACCAGCAGGTAGTCCCTGACAGCATTGTTAGAAGGACATGGATGTTCATCACTGTATCTAATTGGCATTTTACTGTGAATTAGTGTGAAAACTTTAGAAGTCATGCAAAACTATTTTATTTTTAATTTAAGCTTTAACATTAGAGACTGCCACTATCAGATTAATTGGGGTATGTTGACGCCTTAGTATTAAAATTTAACCTCATTATAATAAAAGTTTTATTTCTCTCAGATAAAAAGCCTTCCAGTTTTCAGTGACCAATGAAAGGGTGATGATTTAATGCCGCCACTCTATTTCATTTTAATATCCCTTTCTTTCTGAAACTTAAAAAAAAATATTTTATGATAGAGTGTTTTCAGTTCTACTCTACCTTTCTGTATTAAGTTATAGAGTTTATCTCAGTATCCAGAATTATATTATTTGAGTAAATATATATAGGAAATTAATAAGGATGTGATTGGTATTTTAAGGATTATGTCTGCAGTTGAAAAAATACAATACTCAGATCCTTGATTTATTGCGTGGTTATTTTTCTATTAGCCAGTCTGTGTTTCTTAAACTGGAAGGCAAGGGATGGTCTTACATATTTTTTAATTACTCTTAGTTTTCAGAATAAATGCTTGTTTAATAAAAAGTTATATTTGATGATGCAGTTTTAATGTTTGTACTGTCTAAAGTAGAAACTCCCCAGAGTAATCACTGGGTAAGTTTTTGTTTTGTTTTGTTTTTGATGTACATTTTAAAAGTATATCATCTGCAGATGTCATTTTTCTAGTAAAAAAAAAAAAAAGAATATATCTTGCGTAAGTATTCTACTGTGTTTTCAATGTTTTCCATAATTGTTAGCTGTAGAATCATTGTGCTATTTTCACGTAATAAGTTCCCTTTCTATCACTGTGTATATAACTTGGTTGTCCAGTTTATAATACACTTTTTTCTTCTGTAAATGTCCACAGAAAGTAGTTTAACTGTTCTCTTACACAGTTTAAAGAATGTTAAGCTTTATGCTAGGTGGAAATACTCAGTTTGACTGGATTAAGATTTCTAAAAATTTCACTTAATAGAAAAAAGTTTATATAAGGATTGGATTGGACTGCCCCAATGTCCTTTACGACTTTTTTGTTGCATATACTGCTGACATATAAATATTTGTAAGTCATAAGTGTGATCACATCATTTTTCTTAAACTTTACACAACTATCAGTTTCAAGATGCAAATGGAATGGAACATGTGTATATGTGTGTGTATGTATATATACACATGCGTGTGTGTGTACATATATATATATAGAGAGAGAGAGAGAGACAGAGAGACAGAGAGAGAGAGAGAGATACAGATACAGATACAGATACAGACACAGACATGATTCCGACTCACTACAGCCTTGACCTGCTGGCCTCAAGTGATCCTCCTGCCTTAGCTACCTGAGTAGCTAGGACTTCGGGCATAAGTCCTAAACCACCACACCTGGCTAATTTTTTTTTTTTTTGGTAAAGACAAGGTTTTGCTATGTTGCCTATATTGTTTTCTCCTGGCCTCAAACAATTATCCCACTTCAGCATCCCAAAGTACTGGTATTAGAGGTGTGAGCCACTGCATCTGGTCTGGAACTAATATTTATTAAGTCCCCTTTGTTTGCTGGGTACTTGGGTATCGTACATTTAAAAAATGATTTAGTTCTTAAACTTGTATAGATATGTATCTTGTTTTATAGATGAAAGAACCGTGTCTTAAGAGGTCTAGGGATTTACTGTTGTCATCAACTATTAAATGCTAGGAGTTGGATTGTGAAATCAGTTCTGTTTATACATGGTTTCCTTGTGTTGCTGCTTTAACATGGTAATATTTTATGTATTACAAAAGTGAACCTAATATATATTTGCTTGACTCTCTCATGGCTGGTTGTTAAAATTAATACTTAATTGAGGTTGATAGAATAAACTTCTAAAATAGAACAATAATTTTATTTTACTCTTAAAAATTACCTATTATAACTTTGCCAGAAATATTAGTCAAGATTTTAAATTACAAGACCAAAATTTCTCTTCACCATTAGTTGGTATAGCACATATGCAGTATAGTTGAAATAGATGTTTACTTGCAGTGGAAGTCGATGGACAAGCCAGGTATTTGGAGGAGAGAGGCAGAGGTGGTTTTTTCTTGTCTTAGGTGTTTTTCTATGTTATATGTTATATTCTTTATTTTGTCTGCATTGAAGATAATTTTCACATGTATCAATGCATATTACTATATATTTTTTTGTCCTAGCTTATGAAATTTTGAGGTGGTGGCAGTGATGTATTGCCTCTAAAGAATGTGAAGAATCTCCAGATAAAACTTTTTTTAGAAGACTGGTTCATTGCTTGAATGTAAATAAATAATCAAAATTAAATTTTATGCATTTCTTTGAAGTTAGCTGTTGCTGGCATATAAAACAATTCTAAAAGATTGTCTTAAATATATAATCTTAAAATTATTTAGCTTGGTATTACTCAAAAATGTGGTCCATGAGCTCTTTGTAACTACTCTGGGAGAGAATAAATCCAGAAATTAACATTTTGGGACAATTTTGGCAATAATTTTTGTCTCTTGATTTTAATTTTAAAATAGGACTTGGAATTTTTAAAATTTTCATTTATATTTTGCAGTTGGTTTTATAGATTTGAAATAAAAGTTGTTTTTGTTTTGTTTTTTTGAGTTGGAGTCTCACTCTGTCCCCCAGACTGGAGTGCAGTGGCCGCTCCCGGCCACTGCAGCCTCGACCTGCTGGGCTCCGGCAATCCTTTTGCCTCAGCCTTCCAAGTAGCCGGAATTACAGGCGTGCGCTACCATGCCCAGCTGATTTTTTTATTTATTGTAGAGATGAGGTCTTGCCAAGTTGCCCAGGTGGGTCTCGAACCCACGGGCTCAGACAATCCACTCACCTCAGCCTCCCAAAGCGCGGGATTACAGGCTGAGCCACCGAGCCCGGCTATAAAAGTTTTTTTTAACCTTAGATAGCTTGAGAAGCACTGATCTATATAAATGCTGTCATGATTTATATTAACTGTCCACTTATTTCTGTTTCTCTGTTTATTTTTTAATTGTTTTGAGGCATAAAATTTGATAGATTTCAAATGCAGGAGTATGTTGAGATTTACTGAAATTAAAAAAAAATTCTAAAGTCCTGTTAAATTTTTATGAAATCTATTTTAGGAAATACATTTCAAGGAGCCCTATAATAGAAAGCAGGTTGTTTTGTGTTTTTAAAAAGTTGTGAGGCAGTTGTTAAGGCAACTAGTACATGTTACTTATCGCCAGTGTGGCCTCCAGTCACAGAACACAGGAAAATTAAAGGAATAGAAAGGACTAGTTGTTTCTTCAAACTCAAAGGAAGTAATTAGAAACAAATTGCACATTTGGTTAGTAGAGATTTATTTTAAAGTTTGTGGAACCTTACATTAGGTTTTGTATTTAATTATTTTAATTGTTTGGTTTGTCTTAAATTTTGAGGTCCTTTTGTATTTATAACAGCAAATCATAAACTGTTTATGTGATGATTTCTTAAAATACATGTAACATTATTACTTTGCATGGTGCCTTGTTATGAACATCTTAAATATGTGAAATTCAGTGTATGTAATTCATGATTAAGATTTGTCTTTTCCTCCTTTTCTTTCTAGGAAGATGATTCATATGATCTTGAAGACCTTTCTGCACAGAAATGAGGGAAATACAAACAACCGAATATAGTTCTGAAATTCGGGATCTATATTTTGAGATGGTTTTATTTTCAGAATGAGAAGTATATCTGGTTACCTTTATGAATGTAGAGACATGAGAAGAGAGTTATGATGGCAAAAAACAAAGAGCCTCGTCCCCCATCCTATACTATCAGTGTAGTTGGACTCTCTGGGACTGAAAAAGACAAAGGTAACTGTGGAGTTGGAAAGTCTTGTTTGTGCAATAGATTTGTACGCTCAAAAGCAGATGAATATTATCCAGAGCATACGTCTGTGCTTAGCACCATTGACTTTGGAGGAAGAGTAGTAAACAATGATCACTTTTTGTACTGGGGTGACATAACACAAAATGGTGAAGACGGAGTAGAATGCAGAATTCATGTCATTGAACAAACAGAGTTTATTGATGACCAGACTTTCTTGCCTCATCGGAGTACGAATTTACAACCATATATAAAACGTGCAGCTGCCTCTAAATTGCAGTCAGCAGAAAAACTAATGTACATTTGCACTGATCAACTGGGCTTGGAGCAAGACTTTGAACAGAAGCAAATGCCTGAAGGGAAGCTCAACGTAGATGGATTTTTATTATGCATTGATGTCAGTCAGGGATGCAATAGGAAGTTTGATGATCAACTTAAGTTTGTGAATAACCTTTTTGTCCAGCTATCAAAGTCAAAAAAGCCTGTAATAATAGCAGCAACTAAATGTGATGAATGCGTGGATCATTATCTTAGAGAAGTTCAGGCATTTGCTTCAAACAAAAAGAACCTTCTTGTGGTAGAAACATCAGCACGATTTAATGTCAACATTGAAACATGTTTCACTGCACTGGTACAAATGTTGGATAAAACTCGTGGCAAGCCTAAAATTATTCCCTATCTGGATGCTTATAAAACACAGAGACAACTTGTTGTCACAGCAACAGATAAGTTTGAAAAACTTGTGCAGACTGTGAGAGATTATCATGCAACTTGGAAAACCGTTAGTAATAAATTAAAAAATCATCCTGATTATGAAGAATACATCAACTTAGAAGGAACAAGAAAGGCCAGGAATACATTCTCAAAACACATAGAACAACTTAAACAGGAACATATAAGAAAAAGGAGAGAAGAATACATAAATACTTTACCAAGAGCTTTTAACACTCTTTTGCCAAATCTAGAAGAGATCGAACATTTGAATTGGTCAGAAGCTTTGAAGTTAATGGAAAAGAGAACAGAATTCCAGTTATGTTTTGTGGTGCTAGAAAAAACACCTTGGGATGAAACTGACCATATAGACAAAATTAATGATAGACGGATCCCATTTGACCTCCTAAGCACTTTAGAAGCTGAAAAAGTCTATCAGAACCATGTACAACATCTGATATCAGAGAAGAGGAGGGTAGAAATGAAGGAAAAATTCAAAAAGACGCTGGAAAAGATTCAGTTCATTTCACCTGGGCAGCCATGGGAGGAGGTTATGTGCTTTGTTATGGAGGATGAAGCCTTCAAATATATTACAGAGGCTGATAGTAAAGAGGTGTATGGTAGACATCAGCGAGAAATAGTTGAAAAAGCCAAAGAAGAGTTTCAGGAAATGCTTTTTGAGCATTCTGAGCTTTTTTATGATTTAGATCTTAATGCAACACCTAGTTCAGATAAAATGAGTGAAATTCATACAGTTCTGAGTGAAGAACCTAGATATAAAGCTTTACAGAAACTTGCACCAGATAGGGAATCTCTTCTACTTAAGCATATAGGATTTGTTTATCATCCCACGAAAGAAACATGTCTTAGTGGCCAAAATTGTACAGACATTAAAGTGGAGCAGTTACTTGCCAGTAGCCTTTTACAGCTAGATCATGGCCGCTTACGGTTATATCATGATAGTACCAGTATAGATAAAGTTAACCTTTTTATTTTAGGGAAGGATGGCCTTGCCCAAGAACTGGCAAATGAGATAAGGACACAATCCACTGATGATGAGTATGCCTTAGATGGAAGAATTTATGAACTTGATCTTCGGCCGGTTGATGCCAAATCGCCTTACTTTTTGAGTCAATTATGGACTGCCGCCTTTAAACCACATGGGTGCTTCTGTGTGTTTAATTCCATTGAGTCATTGAGTTTTATTGGAGAATTTATTGGAAAAATAAGAACTGAAGCTTCTCAGATAAGAAAAGATAAATACATGGCTAATCTTCCATTTACATTAATTCTGGCTAATCAGAGAGATTCCATTAGTAAGAATCTACCAATTCTCAGGCACCAAGGACAGCAGTTGGCAAACAAGTTACAGTGTCCTTTTGTAGATGTACCTGCTGGTACATATCCTCGTAAATTTAATGAAACCCAAATAAAGCAAGCTCTAAGAGGAGTATTAGAATCAGTTAAACACAATTTGGATGTGGTGAGCCCAGTTCCTGCCAATAAGGATGTATCAGAAGCTGACTTGAGGATTGTCATGTGTGCCATGTGTGGTGATCCGTTTAGTGTGGATCTTATTCTTTCACCTTTCCTTGATTCTCATTCTTGCAGTGCTGCTCAGGCCGGACAGAATAATTCCCTAATGCTTGATAAAATCATCGGTGAAAAAAGAAGGCGGATACAGATCACAATATTATCATACCACTCTTCAATTGGAGTAAGAAAAGATGAACTGGTTCATGGGTATATATTAGTATACTCTGCCAAACGGAAAGCATCAATGGGAATGCTTCGAGCATTTCTATCAGAAGTTCAAGACACCATTCCTGTACAACTGGTGGCAGTTACAGACAGCCAAGCAGATTTTTTTGAAAATGAGGCTATCAAGGAGTTAATGACTGAGGGGGAACACATTGCAACTGAGATCACTGCTAAATTTACGGCATTGTATTCTTTATCTCAGTATCATCGGCAAACTGAAGTCTTTACTCTTTTTTTTAGTGATGTTCTAGAGAAAAAAAATATGATAGAAAATTCCTATTTGTCTGATAATACAAGGGAATTAACCCATCAAAGTGAAGATGTTTTTCTACCATCTCCCAGAGACTGTTTTCCCTATAACAACTACCCTGATTCAGATGATGACACAGAAGCACCACCTCCTTATAGCCCAATTGGGGATGATGTACAGTTGCTTCCAACACCTAGTGACCGTTCCAGATATAGGTTAGATTTGGAAGGAAATGAATATCCTATTCATAGTACCCCAAACTGTCATGACCATGAACGTAACCATAAAGTGCCTCCACCTATTAAACCTAAACCAGTTGTACCTAAGACGAATGTGAAAAAATTGGATCCAAACCTTTTAAAAACAATTGAAGCTGGTATTGGTAAAAATCCAAGAAAACAGACTTCCCGGGTACCTTTGGCACATCCTGAAGATATGGATCCTTCAGATAACTACGCAGAACCCATTGATACAATTTTCAAACAGAAGGCTTATTCTGATGAGATTTATGTTGTCCCAGATGATAGTCAGAATCGCATTAAAATTCGAAACTCGTTTGTAAATAACACACAAGGAGATGAAGAAAATGGATTTTCTGATAGAACCTCAAAAAGTCACGGGGAACGGAGGCCTTCAAAATACAAATATAAATCTAAAACCTTGTTTAGTAAAGCCAAGTCATATTATAGAAGAACACATTCGGATGCAAGTGATGATGAGGCTTTTACCACTTGTAAAACAAAAAGAAAGGGAAGACATCGTGGAAGTGAAGAAGATCCACTTCTTTCTCCTGTTGAAACTTGGAAAGGTGGTATTGATAATCCTGCAATCACTTCCGACCAGGAGTTAGATGATAAGAAGATGAGGAAGAAAACCCACAAGGTGAAAGAAGATAAAAAGGTAAGTTTAATTTATGGTCAGTGATTTTTATAAAGATGTTTGTTTTTGCTTTTTAAAATATGTATTTTTAAGATAATAGATTTGAGATCATGTTAAAACTTAGACTGTCTTATTCATTCTGTGTGTGTAATTAGTAGCCTTTTAAAATTTTCTGAATATTTGTGGGGACAAATTATTTTTTATTTTAGTGCATTTTGTTTGTGCTTTATTTGGGGTAGAAGTTTCATTTCATATTCTTCAACACAAAAATTCAGGTGAATATGTTATTCTTTTTACAGAAACCCAGATATGAAGTGATATTGTTCTTTTTCAACTTGTAAAACTTTTTGTGTTTTTCCTTTCTGACTTACCAGTATTAATTTGACACATCTGTCTCACTCAAGGATATTAATAATACAGTACAGCTGTAACTGATTATAGTCTTGGGTGTTTATTAACTTTTCCAGGCAGCTTCTTTGTGGATGGTGGTATACTGCCTGAAGATATGCAGAAAGGTTTCTGAAATTTGAATTGTAGCATTATGACCAGATAGCAAGTTTTTTAAAAATCTCTTTTTCAGTACCTAAATATGTATGCTGTTAAAGTTATATCTAATAATTTATATTTTTATTGGACATTTTTCACAGAGGTAATTTAGCAACTTCACTTCTAATATTTTTTCTTTTTTAAGGAGTCTCATGCTGGCTAGGCTGAAGTGCAGTGGCACACTGTAGCCTCAACCTGCTGGGCTCAGGTGATCCTTCCACCTTAGCCTTACAATAGCTGGAACTACAGGCGTGTACCACCTCATCCAGCTAATTTTTTTGATTTATTGTAGAGATGAGGTCTCGCCAAATTGCCTAGTCTGGTCTCGGACACTTGGGCTTAGGCAGTCCTCTTGCCTCCACCTCTCAAAGTGCTGGGATTATAAGCGTGAGCCACTGTGCCTGGCTCACTTCTAATGTTATTTGACACTTATTGCACGCAAACTTTTATTCAAGGATTTGATGGTTTTAAAATAGCATTCAGTAGGCTTTAATTTTAATATAATGGTAATTTATTAGCTTCAGTTAAGTCTGTAGTCTTGTAAATTATCAGCACATACTTCCTACAGCTGACTGCTGTTTATCAGACCCAATTAAAGATATGGATAATAGCCAGGCTCGGTGGCTCAGCTTGTAATCCCATGCTTTGGGAGGTGAGGTGAGTGGATTGCCTGAGCCCGCGGGTTCGAGACCCGCCTGGGCAACTTGGCGAGCCCTCATCTCTACAATAAATCAAAAAATCAGCCGGGTGTGGTAGCGTATGAATGCAATTCCGGTCACTCGGAAGGCTGAAGCAGAAGGATCGCCGGAGCCCAGCAGGTCGAGGCTGCAAGTGGCCGGGAGCGGCCACTG
>CAUYQG010140546.1:0-100327 GCA_963574415.1 Tarsius wallacei
TCTGCAAAGCCAAAGAAACCATCAAGAGAGCAGGGAGACAGCCTACAGATTGGGAAAAAGTATTTGCCAACTCCAGGTCTGACAAAGGCTTAACATCTTGGATCTACAAGGAACTCAAATGTGCGGAAAAGAAAAAAACAAACAATCCCATTATAAAATGTGCAAAAGATATGAACAGACACTTCTCAAAGGAAGACATCCGAGCAGCCAACAGACACATGAAGAAATGTTCAACCTCACTAATCATTAGGGAGATGCAAATCAAAACCACACTGAGATACCACCTAACTCCAGTCAGAATGGCAATTATCAACAACTCAAAAAATAACAGTTGCTGGAGAGGGTGTGGCGAAAAGGGTATTCTTCTTCACTGTTGGTGGGAGTGTAAACTAGTGCAACCTCTGTGGAAAGCAGTGTGGCGATTCCTAAAAGCTCTAAATATCAACCTCCCTTATGAACCCGCTATCCTCCTACTGGGAATATACCCTGAAGAACTCAAATCACTCTATAAAAAAGATACCTGCACATGTATGTTTATTGCAGCATTGTTCACAATAGCAAGAACCTGGAAGCAACCATGCTGTCCATCTAAAGAGGACTGGATTAAAAACATGTGGTATATATACATGATGGAATACTATGCAGCCATAAAAAAGAACAAAATCATGAATTTTTCAGCAACCTGGATGGAACTAGAGTCTATAATACTGAGTGACCTCTCACAGAAATAAAGAACTGAGTATCACATGTTCTCACTCATATAGTGGACCTTGATCATCCAATGTATTACCATAAGAAAATGACTGACAGTTGTGGGAAACTATGTGGGGGGAGGGGGAGGGAGATGGGATTAATGGTATTAAATATCTGTCTGGGGACGGGGAGACACCATTTATCAACAAGGGTGCCTGAACGAAGCATATTTGTATACCTAACCCTTAACTGTACCCCACAATATCATAAAAAAAATATTGATTACAAAAAAAAATGTTTTTCAATTCAAGGCTGGTTGAACCCACAGATACAGGGAGCTTAATGCATTATACTTGTGAGCACAATAATTATTGTTATGTTTCTCTGAGTTTTGGATGGTTTGCAATAAAGTATTTTTGTGGTAATAGCTAACTGATACTTCAGAGAAACTGAGAGCCAGCATTCTTCAAATCAGGATCACAGGCACACTCCATGAAGATTAGTTAACCAAATCAACATTCTCACCTTCCCTACATTCGGAAATAGGTGTCTAATGACTGTAGGAAATAAGCAAGATTTACAAGGCATTAAGACAACCTTTATCTTATGGCAAACAGTTTTAAAAGACAGGATTTTAAAAAAGTAACTAAATATCACAAAACTATTTATATTAAGAATCCAAGCTATCTTTTTTTCAGTCTCTAACAATTGATCATTGAGTAATAGTTGAGTTATTTTTAACAATAAGGAGAATACATTGACTCATCTTGTGTGATTCCCTCAGACACATGTGATGTTTCCATCTTACTGTCCCTCTCCCTTTCTCAAGTTGTGCTTTCTAATTCTTTGTACTAGAACTGTCAGGAACCAGGCAAAGATCACTGCTTCCCTGAAAGGGAAGAAGCAAAAGGTATCAGCCCCTGTTGGGTGGACTGGGAAACATTTCAGTCCCCAGTCCTGCACCAGAACAAAGCACAGGTCTGCCACCACGTGACGTGCAAAAAATTATCTCCTACTCAATACCCACCATGTATACAAAGCAGAATTTGGCTTCCATAGGAGAGGTTTAAGAGTAGGAGAAAGACACAAAAATCTCCAAGCACCAGACTTCCACAATCTAGGGATTTGGAATTATAATACGATACTACATTAGGATACTATACAACAATTAAATGAACTATGATGATCAAAATGGATATAAGATGCATGATTCTAGTTATAAATATTTTAGAATAAGCAAATTAATTATCAGAAGTTATAATTTTCTTTTAAGAAAAGGAAATTGAGACCGTAAGGAGCCATGAGGGTAATTTCTAGGGAGTCTAGACTATTTTATGCTAATTTGCTAATAAGTACTTTTTGCTGTTACAAACACTAGATTATACATTTCTGCTGTCAGGTATACACTCTAAATAAAAAGAAATGACCCACTAAAAATCCACAGCAGTGTTTTCTAATACTAAAAGAATTAAGGGGAAAATGCTGAAATAAACTTGTTAACACAAAAATACTGTATAATTGGATTACATTTTCTATCTTAACTTGGACGACTTCATTTAGCTTTTTAAATTTTTCAACCAGTTTTTTGCCCACCATGCCCAGCCATCACATTTCAGAACACATTAACTTAAATCTATCTCTGGGATATAGCACGAATTATCCTCTAATCCACATGTATTATTAGAAGCAATGTCAGAGACAAGCAGATGAGAAAGGTGGACATGAATAAATAATCCCCACAATGGGGCAGGAGTAAAAACTGAAGTCTGTGTTAATAATTGAAAGAGACTGAGATGGGTGGATGAAGGACATGTGTTTGGGGCTCAAATGAACACCAACAGAAAATTTGATGACTTTGCCATGATCATCCATAGTAGATGCCTGTTCATGCCACATGTACAATAGATTCTATAAATTCTTAATGATATGTGACCATTTTCATATGTGAACAAGTATATTTCAGAATTTTCCCCTTAATTCTGTTAGTATTAGAAAACCCCGCTGTGGACTTTTGGTGGGTAATTTCTTTTTATTTAGACTGTATACGTGGCAGCAGAAACGTATAATCCAGTGTTTTGTAGCAGCAAAATGTACTCCCAGCAAATTAGCATAAAATAGTCTAAACTCCCTAGAAATCCCCCTCATGACCTATTCATCACGAAATATATACTTGAGCAGATCTCCACTAGCATGTTCCTAAATTCCTCAAGAAATCTGCATGGGCAAATCCCATTTCCTCCTTGGATCAGACTTTCCATGGTATTAAGTAGCTACATCCCCAAATCATTTTGAAAGCTCACCCTTTAACAGTAACAGAAATTCAACACAAGTGACAACACTCTCAAGTTAATTAGTGATTCTAGTTTCATTTTTTTTTTAATACAGGGTGTGACTGGGAGGCAGACTTTTGTGTTAAAATGATCCTCCCACCTCCCACCACTGCATCCGCCTGAGTTTGAAATTAAGTGACAGAGCATGTAGCATAATTCTCCTTAGCTTAGGTCATATACTATTGTTAGTGTTTAATCACAAATAAAATAAAATAACTGAAAATGATGTAGATAACTGGGAATATATAAAAAATTTAAAAAATGAACACTAAAACTGAAAAACAAAATAATTAAAATACAGATCTCAATGGATGAGTTTATTAGTTGACTGGATACAGAAGAAGTCACTATTAGTACAGTGGAACACGAATAAATAGTATATACCAAACTAACACTTAGAGAAAAACAGTGAAAAGGAACAAAGCATAAGAGCCATATAAGATATGCTGAAAAGTTAAACATGAATGTAAAGGAGTGAAAAGAAATAATATAGCAGAATCAAATTTCACAGAGATAAAGAATGAGAAATTTCCAAAACAGATTTAAAAACTCTGAAGCTCACCAAACTAACTACAAGCAGAGTAAAATTAAAGCAAAACCTTATCTACACACATCATAAATGCTAAAAGTCACAAAAAGAAAATCTTACATCTTAAAAATCGTCACATTACAAAGACCAACAGAAATAATGGATGTCAGAATACAATGGAATGACATTTTTAAAGTGCTGAGGAAAAATTAGTAAATATATTTCTTAAAAACTGAAGATCAAAGTTTTCATATGAACAATATCAGAAAACTTGTTGCTAGCAAATCTGTTCTAGAAAAAATATTAAAGGAAATTCTTTAAGCAGAAGGAAGAGAAACATGAAGATGTCAGAGATATTGAAGAGCATCAGAAAGGGAAAATATGTCATTAAATAGAAATGAATATTAGCAATAAAAAACAATAATTGTAATGTCTTGTGAAGTTTAAAATATGTGTAGCATCAAATCATATGAAAACAACACAAAAGATGAGCACACAATAAGTGGGGTTAGTATCAAGGAAGAAGTAAAAGCAATAATTTGTATTAAACTGTAATGAGTTACATTTGCATGCTGGAATCTTACAGTAATTACAAAAAGAATAGTACATAAAAATATTAACAAGCTAATTGAAGGAAAGTGTAATTAATTAAAAACCATACACGAGAAAAAAGTTTAATTGTATATATAAATCAAATTATAACAGTTATATATTAGAGAAATTAAAATTATAAATCAAAATAAAATTAGCATGCCACATAAAAAAACTCAACAATATATTCTTTTTTTTCTTTTCCTTTTGTTTTCTTGCGACAGGTTCTCACTCTGTCACCCAAGCTCAAGTGCAGTGGTGCCATCATAGTTCACAGGCTCAAGCACAGGCTAAAACTTCAGGGCTCAAGCAATCCTTATACCTCATTACCTGGGACTACAGCACATGCCGCCACACCTGGCTAATTTTTTCTTCATTTATTCTTTTTTTTTTCTTTTTCTTTTTTATAGAAATGAAGCCTTGCTGTATTATCCAGGTTGGTCTTGAACTCCTGGCCTCAAGTGATCCTCTTACCTCAGCGTCCCAAAGTGCTGGAATTATAGTGATAAGTCACCGCATTTGACCCCATACACTCTTACCAAGAGGTACACTTCAATAAAAGGTTACAGAATAGTTGAAAGTCAAAGAACAGAAAATGATAAGGCATACAAATATTAACAAAAAGTAAAATGTTGTATAAATAAAAGATAAAATAGACTTTAAGCCAAGAAATATTACTAGAGAGAGTGCATCAGTGCTTAAAGATAAGTCAATCAGACTTAAATAAATAATAATCCTAAAACTGCTTGCATCTAAATGACATATAGTTTTCAAATATATAAAGCAAGAATGACCAAAGAATAACATAATTAAAAAATATATATACAAATCCACATTCTTAACAGGAGACTTTAAGTACAAATCTCAAAAGCTGATAGAAAAGAGAAAATTTCATAGGGGTATAAAACATCTGGACAAACTCTAATTCGCAGCAAACTAGATGGAATTAGAATTATAATACTGAGGGATCTCTCACAGAAACAAAGAGTTGAGTATCACATGTTCTCACTCATAAGTGGACCTTGAACAACTACCGTATTACTATAATAAAAAGATTGAAAGTGGCGGGAAACTGTGGGGACGGGGGTGGGGGGTGGGGAGGTGGCATTGACAGTAGTCGATATCTGCCTGGGGAAGGGGGAGCATACCTCATCGATAAGGGTACCTGCATGGTGAATATTTGTATCCCTAGCCCTGAATTGTATCCCACAATGTTAAATAAACGAATAAATAAGTAAAACATCTGAACAACATACAAAAATTGACTCAATTGACATATCTAGAATATTTCACTTAACAATGTTAGAATTCACATTCTTTTCACGTAAACATGGAACATTTACAACAATAAACCATGTGCAGAGCCATAAAGAAAACATCAAATTTCAAAATATCAAAATCATAGTATTTTTTAAAATCATGGTTAAATTAAGCATGAAATCAGTAAGAAAAACAAATTCACAACTGTATGGAAATTAAACAATGCACACATACATAATCTTTGGATTAAAGAAGACATCAAAATGGAAGTTAGAAAATATTTTGCCCTAAATAGCAAAATCAAACACATAGAAAGTTGGGGTTTGTAGCTAAAGCAATGCTTGGATGGGAGAGGGTTACAGTCTTACTTATATTTTATTTTTTCTAATAGAAAGGAGAAAGAAAGAAAATCAAAGATTTAAGTTTCTATCTCAAAAACCCAGAAAAAGAAAAGCAAATCAAACCCAAAAAATGTAGAAAAGGAAATCATTCCAAAAAGAAGAAAAAGCAATGAAATAGTCTACAAACATACAAAAGAAATAAGCATCTAAACCAAATGCTAGTTCCTACATATCAACTCCTAGAAGAGTGATCAAAAAATAAAATTGTAAAGGTACAAATATCAGTATTAGCAATAAAAAAAGACATCACTATAGAACTTACTGACTAAAAAAAAAAAGGATAAGAAAATAATACTATGACCACCTTTACACCAATATATTGGATACCTTGTATTAATACACAAAAACAAGTTCCTCAGAAAAATACAAATTACCAAAGTTGATAAAAGGATAAGAAAATTTATATAGACTGAACATGTGAATCTAAATTTAAAACTTTTCCCTATCTCCCAGGCACAGACGGTTTCACTAGTAGATTCTTAAAACTATTTCAAAAAGAAATGTTAGCAAAGCTCTTTGAGAATATAGTAAAAAGAATCATTTTGTAATTCTTTATATACTCCCAAAACGTGAAAAACACTTTATAAGAAAGGAAACGACAGAGCAACATTTCTCATAAATTAAATGTAAAAATCCTAAATAAAAAGGGAAGTTACATCATGTTTATGGATTAGAAAATTTGAAGTTGTAAATATGTAAGTTCTCTCAAAATTAATCTACAGATTTAAAGCAGTCCTAATCAAAATCCCAGATTTTTTCTGCATGTGGAAATCAACAAGCTAATTCTAAAATGCAAATGAAAATGTAAATAGCCAAGAATAGCCAAGGCAGACTTGAAGACTGAAGCTTTTATACTAACAAGTTGAAGGTTTATACTACTAGCTAGCAATACCTATTATAAAGCTATAATAATTAAGGTAGTGTGGTATTGATGCAAGGATATACAAACTGACTAATGGAACAAAATACAAAACCAGAATAGATCCCTTCATATACTGTTAAATGATCTATAATGAAAGTGATAATGCAATGCATGGTGGGGGGTGGGTAGACCTTTCAATAAATGCTTCTGGATAATTGAATATCCTGGGGGGGAAAAATATATACACACACACACACACACACACACACACACACACACACATACCAATCTCACATAATTTTTAAAAAAGAGATTGGAAATCTAAATATCCAAAGCAAAATATTAAAGCTTTAAACAAAAATGAATGTTAATATCTTGTCTTGGAAATACACACAGATTCATTAACTAGGACATGAAAAATGCCAACCACGGGGGGAAAATATTGACATATAGGACAATATTAAACTTACAAATGTACTGCTACAGTTTGGATGTTCCCCCTACCCCAACCTCACGTTAAAATTTTGGAGGTGGGGGCCTAAAGAGAGAAAAGTGTTTGTGCAATGGGAGTGGACACCTTACGAATAGATTAAGGCCCTCTCTCAAGAAAGGCGTGAGTTCTCACTCTTTTAGTTCCCAGGAGAGCTGGTTATTAAAAAAGAGCGTGGCACCTCCCTTCATGATACCTTGCTTCCTCTCGTGTGATCTCTACATACATCGTTTCACCTTCACCTTCCACCATGAGTAGAACCATCCAACTAACAATAAGCATATGAAAAGTTGCTCAGTAACACTACACATCAGGGAAATGTAAATTAAAACTGTAAGGAGATACTGACACTTTCAACAGAAGGACTAAAATGCACAATACCACAGAGTGGCAAGCACATAGAGTAATTAAAACTCTCAGATACTGCTCTTAGGAATGTAAACTGGAACAACCACTCTGGACACATCACTGGAAGAGTCCTCAAAAGCTAAACAAATGCATGCCCTATGATGAGCATTTCCACTCCTAAGTATAGCCAATAGCAGTGGGTATTTATGTTCACCAAAAAACATGTATTAGACTGTTTATAGCATTTCTATTTGTAATAGCACCCAAGTGGAAGCTGTACAAATATGCATTAACAGTACAATGGATAAGTAAATATGGAATAATTTATAATAATGAGAATGAATGAATAACAACCACATGCAACCTTATGAATGATTCTCACAAATATAATATTGATTGAAAAAAGCCAGAAATAAAAATAATATATTATCATATTATTCCATGTATACAAAGCACAAAAATAGACAATATTAATCTATTCTGCAAGTAGTCTGGATAGTGGCTCTTCTTGGTGGTGGTAGTGAGTACTTATAATGTCCTGCTTATGCTTAAAAACAAAAACAAAAATAACCCAAGGGAAGAATTGCCTCTGGATGTTATGCTTGTGTGGTAGGTATAATCATCACAGCCAATAAGTTCTTTTTAATGAATTATTGAATCTTCAGCTCCTGAAAATTTAACCAAAATTCCTAACCAGAATCTCTCAATTCCTCCTAATACAAGACTTGTTCCAGTCTAAACTGTTCCAGTCTAAAATACAAAATGGCTTTAACCAGGGCAATTTAATCACATTTCCAGTCTAAAATGTGCAGCACATGCTATGGCACATCAGAAATAAAATATTTTTAGTTTTTTAGGCCATGAAATGAAGTTCCACGTTAACTGCTATTTAATATAATTTGGTTTTCAAAGAAAATCTATTTTGAGTACTTTCTTAATTATATTGCATTTCTAAGAAATATACATGCAGTCGTGATCAAAATTCAAAGTAAAACATTTTACTGTTTCATAAAAGTGGTTTATACAGTAGAAGTATAAGCTGTTCAAAACTACATGTGTTTTTCAATAAGGCTCTATTTCCCTGTCTAAAACTATCACCGCCTTTGCTATTTCATAAGACCTGAAATAAATTCAAAATGTCTTCTGAAAAGCATTTTGATAATTTTGAATAATCTTTCGGAAAGTGAAATTAGTTAATCAGCCAATAATTTCAGTTAGTTATAGCCTTCTTAATTCCTTGTCTTTAAATATAATTAATAATCATGTTTTCATCACTCTAGTCATTATACTGTTATTAAAATTCAGTCATTGTTGTCTATGGTAACATGATAAGAAGGACTGGTGCCATTTTGCCTTATCAAATATAGTATTTGCCTCTGTATCCTCTGTATCACATTAGTTAGTGAAAAAGTATATTAATCTATGTACATAAGCCACATCATTTTATTTCATTCATTTCAATAAACAGCAAGCCTATACCATGGCAAGACATTAATGCTAGTTTCTAAAGATGTAAAGATAAACACAAGGCCGGGCGTGGTGGCTCAGCCTATAATCCCAGCACTTTGGGAGGCCGAGGCGAATGGATAGCCTGAGCCCGCGGGTTTGAGACCCACCCGGGCAAATTGGTGAGACCTTGTCTCTACAATAAATCAAAAATTAGCTGGACGTGGTAGCACGCGCCTGTAGTTCTGGCTACTTGGAAGGCTGAGGCAGAAGGAAGGATCGCCTGAGGCCAGCAGGGCGAGGCTGTGGTGGCTGGGAGCGTGCCACTGCACTCCCGTCTGGGGGACAGAGTGAGACTCCAACTCAAAAAAAAAAAAAAAAGATAAACAAAACAAACAAACAAGCAGGAAAAAAGGCCTTCTTCAAGAAGCTAACAGTGCAGACAGCTAGACACAGGGCAGGCACTACATGCTGTCTGGCAGCCACCATTCTCACTTGTCTCTTTTCATGCCAACAAAGCTCCACGTTATTTTAAGGAGCATAGGCTCCTTTCCTATTTCTAGGGAAAAGACTATGACTGTTTTATACTAGGAGTGGTAATTTCATCATCCTTGGACAATGAAGAGGCCCAGGTGTGGGCCTCTGATTCAGTTTTAGCTAATGAGATACAAGTGGAAATCTCTGGTGTCACTGTCCCCCTCTTCTGACTTGAACACTGATGTGATGCCATTGCTGCAGCAGTTATCCTGCATTCATGAGGCCAAGAAACAGCAGAAATGTTGCAATTCTAACATTATTGATGTACTCACTGTCTTCAGTCATCTTGTTGTAAGAAAAATTATGTCTTTTAGTTATTGATTTTCTGGGATTTGAAATTGACTTCATTTCTAAAAGACACAAATACATGAATGAAACAATATGCAATAGCTGCTATAACAGAGAATGAATGTGAGCTTACAGAAAGATTAATGTGCCTAAATCTGCCTCAGGTGGCCAAGAAGGCTACACAAAAAAAGATGGGGTTTAAACTTTCAGGCAAAATTATTTTTTTTTTCTTTTCTTTTTTTTTTGAGTTGGAGTCTCACTCTGTCACCCAGACTGGAGTACAGAGGCCGCTCCTGGCCACTGCAGCCTCGACTTGCTGGGCTCCAGCGATCCTTCTGCCTCAGCTTTCCAAGTAGCCAGAACTACAGGAGCATGCTACCATGCCCGGCTAATTTTTTTGATTTATTGTAGAGATGAGGTCTCACCAAGTTGCCCAGGCGGGTCTTGAACCGACAGGCTCAGGCAATTCACTCACCTCGGCCTCCCAAAACACGGGATTATAGGCTGAGCCACTGAGCCCGGCCCAAAATTATTTTTCTATACCTAAATTATAATGGTACATAAGGAGAAATAGTGACACGAGAATGAGAATAATGGAAAATCTTGTAGATTGTGATAAGGACTGTGGATTTTATATGTGATGAGGAGTCTGAACATTTTAAATATGGCAATGATAATATCAGATTTTGAGACTTAATATCATGACACTATCAGAAGAAGGCTTGTGGGAACAAGGTAAAAACATAAGGAAGTAGGTGAGAAATGACAAGGTGCTGAACTGAAACTCTCATGAGATGTAAAGGAGAGGGAGAATTCAAGGTAGACCTGTAGACTTCTGCCTGACTGAATGATTTAGCACCATTCATTGAAAGAGAGAATTTAGCAGAAGGACCAGGTCTGGGGAAAATCTCTATTAAGATATAATGAAGAGCCCGCAGGTTCGAGACCAGACTGGGCAACTTGGCGAGACCTCGTCTCTACAATAAATAAATAAAAAAAATTAGCCAGGCGTGGCAGCACATGCCTGCAGTTCTAGCTACTAGGAAGGCTGAGGCAGAAGGATCACCGGTGCCCAGCAGGTTGATGCTGGGGTGGCCGTGAGTGTGCCATTGCACTCCAGCCTGGGAGACAGAGTGGGACTCCAACTCCAAAAAAAAAAAGATATAATGAATGTAGAGCATACGGTCATTGTTGAGATGCCTAGAAGTCATTGAGAAGTAGAAATTTAGAGTTAGAGAAGACAGGCTAGAGATAAATATTTCATATACATTTTTGAGCAACACAGATGCACAGAGGATAGAAGAAAGAAAAAAAATATGGCTTAAAAAACAACTCGGAGAAGAGCTATAAGAAATAAAAGTATTGGAGAAAGTTAATAGGATAAATGTCAAGGGAGAACATTCTCAAGCACATAAAATATCTCAAAAAGGCCCAGTAATATGTATCCTATGTTTGGGGATTAACAAACAAGTTGCTATTAACAGAATTGGTAAAAAGTCCCATAGTCAATTATCAATCCTCATTTATTTGTCACTTTAGCAGCAGTTGTCACTTTTGATCACAGTTGAATCCACCCTCATGCAACAGTTTTCGGTTGCCTTCTGGATACCTGCTTTCTTTTGGTCTTGGTTTTCCCCCCATGTCAGTGCCTACTCCCAATTCTTTTTCTTTCTTTCCTTTTTGCTTTGATTCCTCATAATCTCCGAACTCTAAACCAGGCATGTCTAGCCCAAGGCCCATGGGCTGCACGTAGCCCAGGACAGCTAGTAATGCAGCCCCACAAAATCTTTTAACATCACGTGTTTTTTTAGTGTTTATTTTCTTCGTGATCCCAAGTGGAGTTACTTTTTGAAGTTCACAATCACACCTCATTCATGACATCGCTCTTTGACAGTGCATACCCTTGTAAGCAGATGTTTTTTTCAATTATGAAGCATACAAAGAGCAAAATTTGAACCAAATTTTCTGACAAGCACCTTGAGAACTCACTGATTGTGACCACTTCCATTGAACCATTGATAGATTAGTCTTACGAAAACAAGGTCACATTTCCCACTAATTTTGTATTGTTCTTATTTTTCCAAACTTTATAATAAAAATATTTTTTAAATTCTTTATATATATATATATACACACTAACTATATTATATGACTTGTATGGACACCCCTGCTCTAAAC
Source organism: Tarsius wallacei (assembly GCA_963574415.1). Taxonomy (NCBI): domain Eukaryota; kingdom Metazoa; phylum Chordata; class Mammalia; order Primates; family Tarsiidae; genus Tarsius; species Tarsius wallacei. Next base: position 11,954 of record CAUYQG010140546.1, read on the forward strand.
TTTAGAATGTCTTAGGGGTCAGTCCTTGGATCTCTTCTCCACACCTGTTGTTCTCTTGGTGATCCCATCCAGTTTGAGAAATTTAAACACCATACAAAGTTACCAACAAATCTATATTACCAGTCTGACGAGCTTCCGGATCTCCTGATCTTCATAATCATCTAATTTCCAGTCTAACATCTATGCTTGGATTTTAAGTAGAATCTCAAGCTTAATTTATTGAAAACAAAACTTCTGATGTTCCCTATAAAATATGCACCCACTATTTTTTTTCTGATTTAGTAAATGCTCACCAATCTGACTATAGTAAATAACTACTGATAACTGATGCTATGGCTTGAATGGGCCCCCTCAACCTTAGAAATTTAATCCCCAAAGTATTGAAAGGTGGGCCCTTTAAGAAGTGACTGGATCCGGAGGGCTCTGCTCTCATGAAAGAATTAATCCATTCAGGGATTGTTGGGTTAACGGGTTATCATTGGAGGGGAATTGGTAGCTTTCTAAGAGAAAGAGCCACCTGAACAAGCATGTTGGCACACACAGCCCCTCGCCATAAGATACCCTGTGTTACCTCCAGACTCTTCACAGAGTTCTTGCCAGCAAGAAGGCTCTCACCAGATGTGACTCCTTGACTTTGGACTTCTCTGCCTCTAACTGTAAAAATTAAATTTCTTAATAAATTCCAGTTTCAAGTATCCTGTTATAAGCAACAGAAAATGAATGAAGATACTGGGTATAAATAATAACTGATGTTTCCTTAATTTGATTCAATATGAACCTTCTGGTGATAGAGACATATAAAAATATAAGTTATTCATTTGACATATGTATGTGTGTGTGTGTGTGTGTGTGTGTGTGTGTATAAATGTTTTAGTAAAGACTACAGGTGTCAACTTTAAAAGCATTAAGGGATAGAGAATATTTTCTTTTTTTGAGTTGGAGTCTTACTCTGTCACCCAGGCTGGAGAGCAGTGGCACACTCATGGCCACCCAGGCGTCAATCCACTGGGCTCAGGCGATTCTTCCGCCTCAGTCTTTCAAGTAGTCAAAACTACAGGTGCATGTTACCATGTCCAGTTAACTTTTGATTTATTGTAGAGATGAGGTCTTGCCAAGTTACCCATATTCTTGAACCCATGGGCACAGGCAATCCTCTCACCTCAGTCTCCCAAAGTGCTGGGATTACAGACTTGAGCCACTGCGCCCGGCGGGATAGAGAATATTAACATTGCTGATAATACAAACTGATTTTATGTTTCCAATTCTGATCCAATTCTTAATTAGTTTACATGTCATTATTTACTTACTAAAAAGCCCATGACCAAAGGAAATCAGTATATCACAGAGATACCTGCATCACCATGCTTACCGCAATATGGCAGCACTATAGCCAAGATAAGAAATAAACCTAAAAGTCCATCAGCAGATGAAGGGATAAAGAAAAAGTCATAACTATACACAATGGGCTACTACTTATCCACAAAAAGAATGAAACCTTGTAATTCTCAGTAACATGAATGAGTCTGGAGGATATTAAGTTAAGCGAAATACGTCAGGCACAGAAAGATGAATACTGCACGTTCTCACTCATAAGAGGAAGCTAAAAAAGTTGATCTCATAGAACTAGAGGGTGGAATAAGTGGCTATTAGAAGCTGGGAAGGGCAGGGATTGGCTAAAGAATAAAACATTTCAGCTAGATGGAAGGATAAGTTCGAGTGTTCTATAGGACTTTAGAAAAACTACAGTTAACAATAACTTATTACATATTTTCAAATACCTAGAAGTTTTGAATGTTCCCAATATAAGAAATGGGAAATGTTTGCGATAATGGATATGCTATCACCCTGATTTGATCACTACACATTGAGGCATAGTGCCCCATAAATAGAAAGAGGGAACCAAAAAAAAAATTATTTTTTGGAGGGCAGTCCCCATGTAGTACAGGTTTGCCCTGCTAAGTTAAATGTTCTAGGAACCCCCTGACATCCGTGTACCAGCTAGTGTTGTTGTGAGAGGCTGCTTCAGCTTCTGAGAATTTTTTAAGATTCTTTCAATGCATTTGCCCATTTCATGATGGGTGATTTCCGCCCCCCACCACACTGAGTGTTCTGCAGTTTTTGACCCTAAATGGTATGACCCAAGGCCCCATCCTCCCTATTCACCTCATCTCACCCCAGTTACATTTGTTTGTTTCCCTGGATGAAAAAGTCCTGAATAAGAAACATTTTGCTGATGTGGAAGAGGTGAAACAAAAAATGGTAGAGGCACTGAAAGGCATCAGCATTAATGACTCAAAATCTGTTTTGAGCAGTGGAAAAAGTGTTTTGATAGGTGTATCGCATCAATTGGAGAGTACTTTGAAGGTGACAAGTTTAAACATGTAACATATATTTTATAAATAAATTCCATTTTGGGGGGTCCCCCCTCATATGTACAATGTGCGAATAAAAAATAAATTAAGCCGGGCTTGGTGGCTCAGCCTGTAATCCCACGCTTTGGGAGGTCAAGGTGAGTGAATTGCCTGAGCCCGCGGGTTCGAGACCCGCCTGGGCAACTTGGCAAGACCTCCTCTCTACAACAAATCAAAAAAATTAGCTGGGTGTGGTAGCGCACGCCTGTAGTTCCAGCTACTTGGAAGGCTGAGGCGGAAGGATCACCAGAGCCCAGTAGGTGGAGGCTGCAGTGGCCAGGAGCGGCCACTGCACTGCAGTCTGGGCGACAGAGTGAGACTCCAACTCAAAATTAATTAATTAATTAATTAAAAATAAACAAACATCACATAACCAAGATGAAAATATGACTAGAACTGAGAAGCAGCAAAACATCATTTTAATTAAAAACGGTTATACTTTCATATTCCAATTGAGCAATTGTGTTCCCTGAAGTTTCCAGGTTCAAAGCCCTATTATGTTCCTAGGTTTGAAATGTCTGCAGTCACCTGTGTTACAAGGGCATAGAAGTGTTCCAGGTTAAAATAGCATTTCTAGCAGCTCCTGGAAGAATCTCTTACAACTTTCCACTTAAACACGGTAGTGAACATCTGTTGTTTGCCTCCCTACCATCTCCAGTCCTGTCTTTCTGCAATAGCTCAACTTAGCATTTCGTCATCCTCTCCTCCCCTTCAGTCAAAGTTTAAGTAGAACTCCATTTCCTGAACTGGAAGCAAGTGATTCAAATTTATACTCATCGCTTCCAGGCCATTTTGAGGTTCACTGATGGGAACATGGCTTACAGCTTGAATGCGTCTAATCATGAAACTTATGACTTTTATAAGAAACACTATAAAAAGAGGCTTTCTCTTTTTGGACAAAACCACAGAAAGCCTCAAACCAGACATAATACAACTATCTTGCTATTATGAACGGATATCTAGAATTGCTTAGGGGCTACCACCTGGAGCTTGAAAAAAGTCAGCAAAGTTGTGGGGGGCTGAGTTACACTGATGTCAGTTGAGCACTGAAGCCAGTGATGAATGATATATACAAGCAACCAACAATATTCTTAGATTTTAAAAATTGTATCAGCTAGTAATATGATCTGCATTTTCCTGCAATGGAAAGCATCCTAATTGGCACTCATCACAGGAAAGAAACAAACAAAAAAACTCACAGAAGCACTCAAAATAAGGTCTTAGCCTCAACCACACTGTAATCTGGGAGGAATTCCCTCCCAACACAAAGGTACTATAATTGGTGTCTTGGGCACTAAGTGAAAACCCTGTAGTACCATAGGTAGACCATCCACAATGCTGCTAGAAATTCTTAAAGACTTTCTCCCAAGAAGTATGTATACATTTACACGTTCTTTTCCTCATTAGATGTCCTCAATTTAGAAAAAAAAGAACAATGTCAAGCAGAAACGAATGGAGCCATTCCACTAAGGTATGAGAGCCATAGCACTGTTTCTTTCTCATTTCCACCCTGCATCTCTTCCATCCTTATTCCCTCAGTTCATGATCCCTCTGTGTATCTACTCATGACTACAGCTCTTAGGGAAAAAAAATTTGGGAGAAAAATGAGATAAAATAGTACTAGTGTACTCTAGGGAAATGCAACTCTTAGCAATATATTATATGTGAAGGCAAAAGAAAAAAAGGGTTTTTATCATTTTCATGTATTTTCTCCATCCATTTAGTTAACATAGAGAGGAAAAAATTCCACCTAAGAGTGACAAAATCACAACAGACATTAAAAGGCCTGCTACGCAATGCCAAGTAGGTTAAGCTATTGACATAAGCTTTCTGTTAGTGTTGACACAGGAAATTTGTTATTGATCAAACAGTGATACAACTGATCTGGCATCCAAGAAGAGAGTCTGAGGCTCACAGAAATCGCTATGGACCTCCCCACATTCATTCATTCATACTACTTGCTAAGATAAAAAGCCTCCAGGATGAGATGGTTAAAGTAATGACCATGAAGAAATAAAAGGAAATAGCAGAATAAAAATTCCCATTAAGGAGCAATAAAGGGCAGAACTGAAATTGAAAAAAAAAAATCATACTACTGATTCAGAGAACAAAGCACAAAAACTCTTCCAAAATATTGTGAAAAATAAAGTCTTTTTTTTTAATTAGGGAGAAACTGAAAGATGCAGTATTCAAGGAATTAAAAAAATAAATACATTTAAAACATTTTTAGAGAAAGCTAAAGCACAAGTAAAATAACAAACAAAATAATAAAACAAGGTGTAAGCAAAAAATTATTCAAGTAAATAAACGAATAAATACACACACACACACACACACACACACACACACAACTAAGGAGTGATTCAACAAAACAGAACTATCTTTTGGTGCACGAAACCCCTATAGTACAGGCTTCCTCCGCTTGATCTAGGAACCTATCAGCATGGGTGTTCCAAGTAGCATTGCTGTGAGGCTGTGTGGGGCTTCGGGAATTTTTTTTGGATATTACTCAACGTGTTTGCCCATTTCATGACGGGTGGTTTAAGAGTCCGCCTGCCCACACTGTGCTGAGTGTTCAGCAGTTTTTGACCAAAAATGATTTGACCCTTTGTCCCACCCTTCCGATTCACCGGATCTCACCCCCGAGGTTATTTTTTGCTTGTTTTCCAGATGAAAAAAGTCCTCTATGGGAAATATTTTGCACATGCGGAAGAGGTGAAACAAAAAAACTGCAGAAGCATTAAAAGACATCAACATTGACGCGCTCAAAAACTGCTTCGAGCAGTGAAAAAAGCATTTCAATAAGTGTATTGCATCAAACGAAGAGTACTTTGAAGGTGACTGAAGTTTAAACATGGAAACATAAACACACATTTTTTTAATAAATAAATTCATTTTGGGGGGTGCCCCCTTGTGTGTGTATGTGTGTATTTTAAATATATATATTTAAAATACATATACATATATATATTTGTTTTTAAAGGGCCATTCCTAGAAATGCTAATGCAAATTCAGGGTTGTTTTTTTTTTTTACAACCCTATGAGCATGTAAGTATAACTTTTTTGAAACGTTATATACAAATGGAAAAACCAGGTTGACATCATTTCTCACTACTGTACTTAATTCCTGAAATCAGTGATATAATAACTATATTAAACTGAAGAACTATTGTAATCGTAAAGAGTCAAAATATAACACATATGTGAAGGAAAAACAAACATACAAACAAAAAGATATTCTCATAAGCACTCGGATTTAGAAAGCAATTTACCTATATAACCTTCCTTAAAAAATTACAGCTTTTGAAAAATGAATCAAAACAAATAGCTAAAATATGGAAGTTAATGTAATTTTAGAATATATTAAGCAAAGAAACTTGAATATGGTTGTGAAAATGCAAATGGCAAAGGAATTATTGAAAGAGAAGACAGATAGCATAACGTGTTAATTATAAAAATCTAAAAATCTCAGATTGTTTTCCAAGGTACTGGGATTTAAAAAAAGAAAGAAAAAGTTATGCTAAGTTTCTCATTTTACAAAGCTAATCAATATACACAATTTGTTACTTGATATTTAGAAAGAATTGATCCAAAATATTAGGGAGAAATTGATTTAAAGTCATTTTTATAATTAAAAAAACAAACACATCATCCAAAATTCTAAAACAAAATCTTAAATTTTAATTTTTCTAAGTCAAAATAGACTATGAACAAACCAGAAAAATAAGACTGAATAAAAAATAAGAACATACATACAAGAGGTCTTAATATGTAAACAGTAATTATAAATCAATAATTTGAAAAAGTCTATATAGTTAATTTAAAAGGCATGTTACAGTTATGATTCTGTATTTTAAAATGTGTATACACACACACACACACACACACAAACTAAAAGAACATATAGCAAAGCAAATTATTGACTATTTCTAAGTGGTAAGATTGGAGGAAATTTATTATTCCTGACCTCTTTATATATTTTTTAAAGTTTTGTAATCACTGCTCAATTCATTCATTCAAGAAATATTGAGCAATAACTATGTGTCAGGCAGGCACTGAAGAAAAACTACTAAAAAAAAAAATACATAAAAATCCAGTCTATCCAGAGCTTTTATTCTTGAGTAGGGGATCAGAAAACAAGCAAATAAGATATATATATATATTACAAGATAATTTGTGATATAGAGAAAAATAATGTAGAGAAAGAAGATAAGGAGTTCTGGAGATAGAACTCACATTGCAATCTTTTTAAGAGATGGTATGGGAAGGCCTCATAGATGATGTGGAACAAACAGCTGACAGAGATGAGAAAGCAAAATATAAAGGGTTCTGGGGGAAAGCTTGCTGAACAGAAGAAGCATAAAAGCAGAGGCTCTGAGACATGTTCCCAGCAGGTTGAGAAACAATAAGAAAAATCAGCAAAAATACTTTTAAAAATGTGGACCAAAGGGTCAGAGATATACCAGAATGCAGAGATTCAAGGTGATTTTGTTAAACTCACCATATACTCTTCTGAATGTTATAAATTTTCTGCAATAGAAATGCAGAAAATTACTAAAAAACAAAACAAAAAAACTCTAAAAACATCTTGTTGAAATATCAGTGTTTAAAATCTGAATATACTATATGCTCAGAGCTATGCAGAGATATTTTTATCATTATATAATCAATATGTGCTTATTGTTTGAAAAACATTTAGAAAATGTAGATAATTAGAAGGAATTTATTTTAAACCATCCATTGGCCTAATAATTTGAGATATTCCTGTGTCGAGTATCCATAAATCTAAATGACCACTATTCTCCTTGTGATATGCAGAGCCACAGATTATCAAGGATAAATAGGATTTTAAAGATCTCTTAATAAGTCCATCTCAAAGTGAGGTTCTCATGTCTTTTGTATCAGAATTAACTTAGCAGTTTGCTAAAAATGCAGACTTCTGGATCATACCTCAAAGCTCATAAATCAGAATTTGTGGTGGGAGGCTTTTTAATGTCACCCTCAGATGATTTACATGCACAGTGAAGCTTAAGAACTACTGACCTAGTTCAATGACAGTAAAGTAAGCAGAAAAACTGCCTCTGGTATCAGCTACTGACCAAGATTAATCTCTTAAAATTTCTATCATTTCTGAGTTGACCTTTCACATACTTGGCAGGGCATTTTATGTAAGCATTTCCAATATATGTCAAACCATGATGTTCTTAAAAGCTTAGATGACAAAATAGGTCACAAGTACAGTATTAGCCTACCTTAAAATCCTGGATTAGGTAGCAAGCAGAAAAGAGCAAGGTCAATATGACAGTTCCAGTTTGGGCTCACAACATGACCACTTATGCCAGTAGGAATCCCATTTTGGTCAGCAAAACACAGGAGTTATATGTAAGACCAAGTAACTGCCTATAAGAAAAGCAAGACAAGCGGGGCTTGGTGGCTCAGCCTGTAATCCCTCACTTGGGGAGGCTGAGATGAGTGGACTGCCTGACCCCGCGGGTTTGAGACCCGCCTGGGCAACTTGGCGAGACCTCATCTCTACAATAAATCAAAAATTAGCCAAACGTGGTAGCGCGTGCCTGTAGTTCCAGCTACTTTGAAGGCTGAGGCGGAAGGATCGCCTGAGCCCAGCAGGTCGAGGCTGCGGCGGCTGGGAGTGGCCACTGCACTCCAGTCTGGGCAAGAGTGAGACTTCAACTCAAAAAAAAAAGAAGTGCAAGACAGTGATTCAAAGACGTGGAAAGGTGGATGCAGTTATCTCCATCATCCATCTGTATATACCTACTTTTATACTTTCCAACATTTTTAGCCACCAAAATGAAAATTAGGTGGACTTAAATTCTGGAATTTGATTTATCTAGATGCTTGCAGGATCACAGAGTCTTTTGTGTTGCAGTGTGGAAATGATTTTTGATTTGATCGAAAAAGTAATCCACCTTTACTGGCACAAGCTCATCCAAATACCTTCTGGGTGACCATGCTGAGAGAGTCAGCCAAGGGAAAACAGAGAAGGAAATCACATATTTTCAATCATAAATTAAGAAGTTAGAAGTAAGTATTCCATTGGCAGAACACTATAAAAAAATAAGTAAATATTTATCATAAAAATATAGAATTATTTCTGTAACAGGATGTAGTAAAAAAAAAAAAAAACCACAACTGTAGCCTCATTTTTATAAAAAGAATCATTGTTCATAAAAGGAGACTTGAGGAGCCAGGCCATAAATTGTTCTGTAAACCCAAGGACCCGTGTTCCCCTTCTAATTAATCCCGTTTGTGAGCTGGGTTTTGTATATGCGTTTTTGAAGCAGCGCAGGCTTTTATGCTTGTGTTGAAAGTCACGGACACTGGCAAGTTCATGTTCTAGGCAAAGGGTGTTAAAATTATCGTGCCAAGTAAGTTGAGAAAAACTTGCAAAGGAAATTAGATGGAAGCTTGAAATTTTTTCCTTCTTTTTTTTTTTTTTTTTTTTCAGTTGGGTTCTTACTCTGTCACCCAGGCTGGAGTGCAGTGGTATGATCATGGCTCACCGCAGCCTCCAACTCTTGTGCTCCCAGAGATCCTCACCTTAGCCTCCCAAGAAGCTAGGACTATAGGCAGCACCACCACACCCAGCTAATTTGGCCTGCATTTTTTGTAGAGATGGGGGTCTCACTATGTAGCCTAGGCTGATCTTGAACTCTTGGGCTCAAGCAATCCTCCTACCTTGGCCTTCCAAATTGCTAGGATTACAGGCATAAGCCACAGTGCCCAGCCAAAAATTGTTTTTAAAGAACCCACATAAAGTTGATAAACTCAAACGTTTATTCAATATATGCATCTGGTAATTGGTAGAGGCTTGGAACGAGTCCTACAATTTGCTAAGTAAAGGCTGTATCTGCTAAAGAGGGGTCTGTACACAGATCAGACACATTGCTAACCTACATGTTAGTCTACCTGTCAAAAACCTCTTCGCCAACATAAAATTCCCCGTACACATGGACTAATGTAATTAATTATGAAGGTGAGACATTATGTCCAAAAAGCCACTATTGAAATATAAATGTTAATGAGATATAGCCAACGTTATATTTTATGGATAAGTTCATTTGTTTAGTAGTTCATCGTACTCCCAAGTAAAGCTTCAAAAGTGGAATGGTACACGGACAAGTCTATATGGCATAACTACCTTATGTCAAGACTCCTCAAACTCTACCTTGCAGAAGAATCACATGAGGCTTGTTAAACACAGATTGTTGGGCTCCTCCCTTGGGAATTCTGATTTGGTAGGGACCTGGCCTGAGAATTTGCATGTCTAACAAGTTCCCAGGAGACACTGCTGCTGTTGGTCTAAGATACACTGAGTAAAGGTGCTATAGATGCATGTAGTACCAAAGAGGGAGAAAGCCTAGACAGCAACTTTAAAACATTACCTAAAGGTAACCACAATCTAGGCTTCAGATACAACTTCCAAAAGCATCTTATTCCTAATACTCCTGGCATTTAATTTTAGGTGTGATGGCTAGGTACACTTATGTACCAGGGGGTGCACTGGAATAAACAATTTCTAAGGTAACGAGATCTCAAAAGATTATGAAACAAAACCTAAATTGTAATAAGAAGAAAAATCATACAGTATATAAATTGTGGGAAAATACTTTTTAACTAATACTTTCAGTAAACTTTCTACATGATGAGACTAAACACACGCATATTGTTTACTGTATAATAATTAACAATATAAAAGTGATTTAAACCTTCATTATTCAAACTTTGACTCGGTTACCTGAAGAAATATACTAAAAATAATGTTGGCAGTGTATTTCGTAGCACTTTAGAGAGGCAACACAGTACTGAGTGTGGGAGCTGAGGCCCTAGACCAGCTTTCCTCTTCCTAATTTTGAGAAATATAATTTTTATGCATTTAGTATCCTCATCTACAAAATAACAGTGTTAGATTAACTCCTCTCTAAGGATCCTTCTAACTTAAAATCTAAGATGCCTTCTTCAAACTTGTACCATGTTTACCTATAAATAAAATACTGCATAACTTTTCATTGAAAGTTATTCATAACGTTTTCTCGTAATTAAAAAAATTTAATTAACTATTAGCTATTTCTTATTAACCAACTAATCAATTTTTAAGGTGTATATGCAGCTGTTTATACTGGGAAAAGAGGGTTTTTAAAAAATATATAGCACATTAAACATGAGCGCCCTGAGTAATGAGAATTATTTTCTACTTTCCAACATGAAAGTAAGTTTTTTTGTGTGTGTGCTATGAAATTGCACTTATTGTAAACCATTGCAAATGAGATGCCTGGGATGCTGGTACATGCTCACAACTTAAAGTGTCAAGAATTTGGAAGAAAAAAAAAACTTAAGAATAAGGGAAACTTTAAGGACCTCTGTTGTGAATGCTCCATCTCTGAGAATCTGAATCTATAAAACAAGTATTAAATGTTATAACATCCTCACTGATACATGAAATTTTTAAAATTCTTTTTTCTCAGCCTGTAATCCCAGCACTTTGAGAGCCTAAGGTGAGTGGATTGCCTGAGTCCGCTGGTTTGAGTCGAGCCCAGGCAACTTGGCGAAACCTCATCTCTACAATAAAAATAAAAAAATCAGTCAGGCATGGTAGCACACACCTGTAGTTCTGGCTACTTGGAAGGCTGAGGCAGAAGGATCGCTGGAGACTAGGAGGTGGACGCTGGGGTGGCCGTGAGCGTGCCACTGAACCCCAGCCTGGGCGACAGAGTGAGACTCCAACTCAAAAAAAAAATTCTTCTTTTTTTTTTAATTTTAAAGATGTGGGGTACAATCCAGGATTAGGTCGATAAATGGTTATTGTACAGGTAAAGTTTGGGCCTCCCTTTGATCTCCATTTCACCTGCTTTAAGATCAGGTACTCTTACTGATGTTATGTTCCCTCCCCTGGCAGTGTCCTGCTACTGCCAAACTCTTTCTTACAGCCTTATGATAAATGTTTTATTTCATACTGTTTGCTAGAATTTTCCTAAACATAACAATGATCAATTATCCTTATAATAGCAAATTAAACTGATGAATTCCCTCCTGTATTATCTTACTATAGAAGATTTATATTAGTGTCTGTTTCTATGGTACATTTTTTTTTTTAGATTAGAAAATATAGTTTCTTTAGAAAGTAAATTAGAGAGAGAGGGAGAGAGAGATTCATCTCTCCAAGGTAGGAGAGGGGGCCAAAGCTTAGGAAACGTGGCAGCGGCCATAGCTCAAAGGGTACGTGGCCACACCAGAGTCTTATGGCAATGGCCTATGGGACAGTTCTTAAATTGGAATGAATAATTCCAGAATTTTAGAAGACAGTCTACTCTGTAAGTACATGTAAAGCAATAAAGGTAAGACCTTTATCATTATATACAAAAGTATACTTCACTCACGTAGCTGATAATGTGACATCTGGAAGACAGGGGCCAGTTGTGGCTGCAATTTCAGATTTTTTTTTTTTCACAGTCTAGCCTATTCAAAATGTTTGAATTTCTCTTCAAAATGTTTGTATTTGTCTACTCACTGAAATAAGGTGAAAACAACCTGATCTCGTCTTCCAATGTGACTGCCCATGATTCAGCCATGTGATCTTTAAACATCTTTCTGATTTATCATAATTGGATTTATTTTTAGTACACAGAAGCATAGGTCACAGCTGGTCATTTTATAGTATTTCTCTACCAATTTTTATTACCCAAGCTACAAGTCCTTCTTGAACATTTCAAGCAAACCCAAACAAGTAAATAGCTTTTTCTCTAGGTTTTACTTCCCTACAGAGTAGATTCTTTGGGGAGTTTCTAAAATTCTCTTTAGGTATCCATATCTAATTTCTTGCTCATACATCTCCAAAGAATAGCCTCATCAACAATGAGAGAATAATCGCCACACTATTATTCTAGAACAAAGCACAGTCTTGGATATCGAAATGTGCTAACCAACTCTCAGTTTAATATGTTTCTGATACAAAAGAAAAGCAGGAGCCCCAGGTAATAAGAAATTCCTCTCCTCATATGTTTTCTATGAATTAAAACATTCTCAATGAAATCTCTATTCCTGAAGACACATTGGAACTGTATGACTTCACTTTAATATTTCAATCTGTTGAATGGAACAGACATACAAAACATAAAATGAGATAATTCAGCAGCTGTAGAAAGCAGCATAATGCTTGCATACATCATTAACATAAATGACCGGGTAAACTGGAATTATTCAATATTATAATTTAGTAATCAGAAAAAATGTTATCTTTCTTGCATATATCAGATTTCAAATACATACTGGCATATAGGAATAAAATGTGAATCAAAATCACTGGAATTTCATTTCAGTCTTCATTACAGTAATCAGGCAACAAAAGTAGGTAGTGTGGAGAATCTGCACATATTTTATTAATTGTGACAACACGATGGCTCACGCTTGTAATCCCAGCACTTTGGGAGGCTGAGGCCAGAATATGCTTGAGTCAATGGGTTCAAGACCAGCCTGGACAACATGGTCAGACCTCGTTTCTACAATAAATTAAAAAAATTAGTCAGGTGTGGTGGCGGGTGCCTGTAGTTCCAGCTACTTCGAAGGATTGCCTGAGGTGGCCATGAGCATGCCACTGCACTCTAGCCTGTGTGACAGTGTGAAACTCTGACCCAAAAAAAAAAAAAAAAAAAGGCAACCTATTTATGTCGGACTTCTAGAATCCATTAGGGCAAAACATACCCCATAAACCTGTTCTTAAACTTCTCTGAGTAATTTAAAAACTGCCACTGGCCCCTCTATGCCCAGGCTAAGGGCTACAAGGTAGAGTCTATAGAAAACAGCAACAACAAAAACACTCTTTTAAAACATTTAAAATAATTTAAAACATTATTTGTCCAAACTAAATTAATGTGTGGCTTTCTATTACATGAAATTATTATGTGACTAACTGGTAACTTAAAAAATATTACTATGCCAAGATTTAATTATTAAAAATAATAAAGAATTTTACTTTTGAGTAAATACAGTTAATGTTTTCTTCAGAGATGTTCTTTAAACGATTTTCTAAGATCAGCACAGGAGAAAGTTCGATCCATAATAAACAATAAAATTCAACCAGTTATTTTTACATAACGTAAGTTTGTGGAGCTCACTCAAGAGCTTTTCTTTCCATGTACACCCTTTGAAATAGACCGCTGTTTATTCGAATTTAGAAAACTTCCCAGGAACTCAAGGCAACGACCTAAAACTACCATCTGTAACATTAAATCTCTAAACAAACCACTAAAGCATAGTTCCCAAAATATTACTGAACTGGCAGCTTTTCAAAATCACTTATTTACTAAATTTCATTTTAGATCATCAAACAGGAAAGGCTGTCAGGCCAACTCCTCTCAGACTTCTGCCTTTAAACAGGTAAGATATAACTATATCCATCGTCTTGCACACTAGGCCAGGAAGGCAGAATCTTAGAGTGCTTTTTTTCCACAGAATGTGTAATCACCACCAGCCCAGCAATAGCTCCTGTCAGAAGGCATAGGGATAAGGCAATTCATAAATCTACAAACACACAGGATGCTTAAACCCTTGTCGAGTTCAAATGTATTAAGTTTCATAAATTCATTTTCATTTATTTTGCATGTTTTGCAACCCAGAAATGTTATTAAGGTGCTAAAAATAGCAGTTATATTCTCATGCTGTTGAGCTTTGACTCTATTCTGTACTTTTTTAAAAGAATGAACTTACTTTGTTTGTTGTTGGGTGTTTGTTCTTTTTGCTAGTTTTCTCTAAAGGATATTTCTGAAAAATTCGCGAATGTGATGTCTCTCTTCAAACCCTTGTTAAAGATATATATGCACACACATATAATAAGTGTGACATATCTGATACGTGACCAAACTATTCACCAAATGTCATTCGAATCAATTGCTTTTACCCAACAGAGTCAAGAAGTCAGCTTAAAATTGTTGTTCCTTTTCATCTCTCTGCATGCAAAAAAGTCTGTAGTGGGGGACGGGAAAGACTGTATTTTTATGATTTACTTAACACACAAGATACCTCTCACAATCAATACTGTTTTTTATCCCGGGACACAATCCCTTTGCACCCAGAGCTCTCTTGGTGCAACCCCACTGCTATCAGACCATCTTCAAATGCCTACAAACAAGTGTCTAGCCGGCAGCGATGAGGAGAGCAAGGTAGATTCTAGGCATATATGTAAATACTTAACAACCTTAAAAACCTCATGCCTGTCTCTCCAGAGGGTCACCGATTGCTTTTCAGGAGGGGTGCAGATACACAGACGTCGGCCGCTGCTGCGCCTCGTAGCCCCCGGGTGTGACCCTCAAACTCAGGGGACTGCCCCACCCAGCACCACCGTGTGCAAAGCCCGCAGGATGCACACGACCCTGCGGTCACAGGGCCGCCAAGTCCCTGCCCCCGACGCCGCGGCGCCGCGAGCGCGACCCTCGCCCGGGGTCACCCGCTGCCCCACCGGCCCCTTTACCTGCGGAGGAGGAGGAGGCGGCGGCGGCGGACAGCGACAGGTGCGAAGCGGCCGGGGCGCTCCTGCAGCGCGAGCACCGCCCGCGCAGGACCCGGCCGACCTCTCCGCGATCCCCGCCGGTTGCCGCCCGGGACTCCCGAGGGCGGGGCGGCCGGGCCCGCGGCTCCGAGGGGCGGGGCGGCGGGGCCCGGCGGGCGGGGGACGGCGAGCCGGCGCTCCAGGCCCCGCCCCGGAGGGTCACGTGACGGCCACGCCGGCCGCTGATTGGGGCGCCTCGGGAGGGGCGGGGGCAGAGGGGGAAGAGGCGCGTGACCCCCGGAGACCCGGCGGAGGGAACAGCGGTTGCCTGGCAACGGCGCGTCCGGGCTGTAGTCGCGGGTCCCCCGCGGCGGAGCTAGGCTCCCGCGGAGAGTTTGCAGCGAGGCTGACCGCGGAGGAGGACCGCGGGCCGGCAGCGCTCTCACCACCTAGCACGTTCCATAGCTAGTCGGCACTTTCTAGGAAAATGAGTCAGAGGTGCCCTCGGTCCATCACGCTGCCTCCCGGTGGAGGCCTGGAGGAGGCACGTGAGCCTCCTCCAGGACCGGGTTGCACCAGCCTCGGCCCTCACCTGGGGTGTTAGGCAGGATGCTGCCTCTCCTGCACCCGCTGATGTCTGATGGGGCACCGGGAGCTCTGGGGAGAGCCCTATGGATGAGATTATCTGGCCTTGTTAGTCCAGTTGTATGGGGTTACTTTCTCTGCCTTCACAGCGTGCAAGATTGACCCCTTTTCAGTGGAATCTAGTTGAAGGGAGATGGCTGGTAGTCATTCCCACCAGTTTTCATATCTCTGAAATGTCTTCACTACCTATAGCCTTTACCCGACACACTAGAGAAAATAAGCTTCCATGTGCCCTTAATAACCTTTAATGAGCTTTAATTATATGCCACTCTGAGTAGTTAATATGGTAATGGCCTACCTCAGCCAGGGAAGCTCCCTAGATATAATTCCTACCCTTCTATGTGGTCGATTTTACTCCTCTTTCTTCCAAAGTATTCTCTGCAGAAACTATTACCTACCACACACTTAACGTCCCATTTTGTAAATTGAAATTTTCTTAAAATTTGGCTCCTCACATAGACAATAAACTTTTTAAAACCTAAGATGAGTTCTTCCAACTCTGTGTCCTACAATCTAGCAAAGTACCCGATGAATAACAGGTCTTCAATAAATTGTTGATGGATGGATAAAGAAAGAGAATGGCACATAATCTAGCAGTGAATGGATATGGGCAACTAAACACAATTCAATGTGTTAAGTTCTAAAATAGGGTTACATAAAAGTGCTAGGAAAGGATTTCAGATGAAGGAGAGAGGAATTTTTCTTCCAGGGTATTCAGGGATGCTTTCCGTAAGATTGGTATTTCAGTAGGGTCTTAATAAACAAATAGGATTTTACCTATAAGAAACAAGAAAGGAGATCTTGTATTCCTATATATATATATATATCAGCAGTAGCAGCATGGTCAAAAGCACAAAGTAGGGAAAACGCATGATCGATTTAACTTTGTTTTTACTGTTTTGTCTTATCTGGTTTTGGAGGGTGGTATCCAAAAAGATGTGAAAGAAGATAGAAATTGGCAAAAACATCAACCTAGAAAAATAGGAAAACTAGATTGGGGAAGATGAAGACTCTATATACAGAGATCAGACTCTAACCTCAAAACCAAGAGAAGGCACTCAAGTTTAAAAAATCATGGCTTTTTCATGAAGAGGAACACCTTGGAAATGTTGGAGTTACATAAAGTGCAGAGGAACGAAAAGCATGATCCTTAGAAAATTCAGCAGTTCACGAAAAAATATGCCTATGGCCTGTATTAAGGCAATTAAAATAAGAATAGTGAAGAGGGACGATCACAAGAAACATTTCTGTAAAAATAGACTATAATTTTTACTTTTGATTGTTTGCTAGGTACAATGCTGAATAGTCAACATTTGTGTAGAGAAAAAGTTGTCAAAGACAAAATGCTTAGTTTGATTCATCAACTGGATAGAAAAATCTTTAGTTCGCTCAGAATTGCTCCACCCCTCCAGTTAAGAAACAAAACTGAATGAGACATCCAAAATTGTCTAGTTGTGCATTCACAATTTAAAGAAGAAGGTGTTGGACGCTGTCTTCGCAGGACTATTGCGGCGGTCCCCAGAGCCTTCACCCTTCTGTGCACAATGGCAACTCTTAACTGCTGAATTTTCCTTAAGGAAAAACTCATTACACCGGTTGCTGAAGAAGAGGCGACAGTCCCAAACAGAAAGATCACTGGAGGGGGTGTTGGACAGGTTGGTATGGTGTGTGCTATCAGCATTCTGGGAACGTCTCTGGCTGATGAACTTGCTCTTGTGGATGTTTTGGAAGATGAGTTTAAAGGAGAAATGATGGTTCTGCAGCATGGGAGTTTATTTCCTCAGACACCTAAAATCGTGGCAGATAAAGATTACTCCGTGACCGCCAGTTCGAAGATTGTGGTGGTAACTGCAGGAGTCCGTCAGCAAGAAGAGGAGCATCATCTCAATCTGGTGCAGAGAAATGTTAATGTCTTCAAATTCACTATTCCTCAGATTGTCAAGTATAGTCTAAATTGCATCATAATTGTGGCCAACCCAGTGGCCTTTTATTCATATCCTACTTGGAAGCTAAGTGGATTATGCAAGCATCGTGTGATTGGAAGTGGATATAATCTGGGTTCTGCCAGATTTCACCTTATGGCTGAAAAACTTGGCATTCATCCCAGCAGCTGCCAGGGGTAGGTTTTGGGAGAACATGGCAACTCAAGTGTAGCTGTGTTGAGTGGAGTGAACATGGCAGGTATTTCTTTTCAGGCATTAAATCCAGAAATGGGAACTGACAATGACAGTGAAAATTGGAAGGAAGTGCATAAGATGGTGGTTGAAAGTGCCTGTGAAGTCATCAAACTAAAGGGATATAGCAACTGGGCTGTTGGATTAAGTGTAGCTGATCTTATTGAATCTATGTTGAAATATCTATCCAGGATTCATCCAGTCTCAACAATGTCATCGAAAATGAAGTCTTCCTGAGCCTTCCCTGTATCCTCAATGCTCGAGGATTAACCAGTGTTACTAACTAGAAGGTAAAGGACAGTGAAGTTGGTCAGCTCAAGAAAAGTGCAGATACACTGTGGGACATCCAGAAAGACCTAAAAGACCTGTGACTACATAGTTCCAAGCTGTAGAAATTTAAAAATTACAATATGATTAACCCTGAATCTTCAGTTTTCATCCAGGTACATGGATCACATTTGCTTTTGTCTTCCTTAATATGTGAATCAAGGATCAAAGCTCATGCTTGGTTTAATGCTTGCAATATGAGCCCTTGAACAAATAAAATTAACTTTAGTAGTGTGCTTCTAAAAAATAAAAATAAAAGAAGATGAAGGAGTTGGGGCCTGGAAAGTTATAGGATTCGTCCAAGCTACAGGCATATATATACATACATATATGCATATATATAGATTTATATAGTCATGTTAGCAGCAGAATTGATGTCATGATCCCAGTGTCCTAGTTGAGTATTCTTATGCCTTTATTATGATTTGGTTCATTAATTTTGAAGAGGAGATTTAAACAATCACAACTGTAATTAGATCTAGAGAAACAATGTAACCTAATTTTGAAAGAAAATCTCACTTAACTCTGATTTTCCTTCTTTTATTCAACAAGCAATGTGATGCTCTCATCTCACAAGAAGAAAAATTGTCAGTCACTGAGGTTGACAGTTTCAGGGCAATCGTTAGTTCTTAGCACTCTTGAGTACATGAAGTTCTTCATGATTAAATTTAAAAGCAGAGTGATTAGGGAAGCCAAATCAGTCTAGGCAATTCATCTTCAAGGTTAGGCGTGTTCTGTGAGAGCTGTGGCTTTGAAAAGGGTGTTAAATGCAATTTAATTGTAAAATGTCTTTTTAGTGAATATTCTGAATAAAAAGGCAACCAAAAAAATCTTAAACTTAAATTTAAGAAAATTTAGACGGTTTCTCTCATCCATGCCAGCTCTGTTTCTTTCTTTTCTGTAATAAACTTTGTTTTAAAACTTAAAAAAGAAAAAGAAAAAAGAAAATTTACCCCCAAAGGACTTTAGATTCACATAACTGAAAATCCCTCTCACTCTATCTTTAATGTAAATATGGTAAGAGAACAGAAACAAGTGTGACAAAAATTTTTCAAGCTAATGTGCATTAAATGCATAGAAAAAGAAATACTTAGAAGTTTACTGTATGTAAAAACACTGTTAAAAATGGAAATTGTCCTTAATAGATATATAATCTACTGTGACAATATTGACAATTAAGGTAAATATAGTAAATAAATTGAAAAATTAACATTCTGTTATATGAAATATATTCAACCTTATTATTCTTTGGTATTCCTGAGCCATCAAAATGGCGTACGTTAACCAATAATTACAGAAAATTTGAGATATTTATCTCCAGAACAATGTTGATTGAATTCTTAAAATTGTTTTTAAATTGTAAAATATTTAAACAGAAATGTACATCGTATGCAATAAATACTTATATTTAATAAATTTTGTTTCTGTTATATTTGTGTCAAGTTTAAAAAACACACACACATTATACATAGAGTAGAATTGTCCATCTGTCCTTTTGTTATTGGATTGCTCTCTCATTTTACCCAGATGTAACTAATCTAACAAATAAATATATAGTCTAAATTTGTTTTGTTTCCTGTCATTATTTTAAAAATTTGATGCATGTTGGTATGTGTAGGTATAGTTTATTTTTTTTGATGGATATGTATATCTCATATTAGGAATATAAAATATATCACCGTAATTATTTATTTTCCTGTGCAAGTGTGTGAACTTTTCCCTGTTACAACGTGCAGTGAACTTCCTTGTATATACTCTTGTCTATGTGTTTCTCAGACTGCAGGTGGAATTGCTGGGTCATGATATTTGTGCATCTTCAAGTATAATAGATATTACTGAGTTGCTGTTCACTTATTCTGCAACTGGCAGTGTGTGAATGTTTTTCCTGTCTCATTTCCTCACCAACATGATGTTTCTTCCAATCCTATGAATGTAAAATGACCTCACATGATTTAGATTGGTGCTTCCTAAAGTTGCCGAAATGGAACATCTTTTTGGGTTTATAAATGGTTCATTTCCTTTAATTATTTGTTCACATTTGTTTAACTTCTCCTAATTATTGATTTGTTGTTCTTGAAATATTTAGGGTATTTATCCTTCTTAGGTATACCCATTGAAATTAGCTCTTAAAATCCTTAATTATTATTCTTTTGAATTTTTATTCTATTTTCTGTTTCTAAAATTTTAAGCGGAACTATATTAGAGTTGTTAATTCTATATGTTATGTCTTTATCATTTTCCTTTTCATACTTTAAATCTCTTTGTCCCTTTGTGTTGAATTTTGTATGATTCTTTCAGTACTATGAATTTTTTGCTTTTCAAATAGTTTCAAGGTTATGATACTGGCTTCTGCCCATCCTCAGATGGGACTCTTAAATTCTATTTTTCGGCAGGCTGATTCTTATCTGCTTTTATCTATGTCAGACTTGGTATCCAACAGATTTATGCTTTTAGTCCCACCTCATATTCAATCCACAAATGTTCTATTTAATTTTTGAGTGAGACTAACAACTTTAATATTCAGTTACTGAAAAGCATGATTTCCCAACCCTCCTGAAATGTTACTGACATATTCCTGGGAAAATGTTTTTATATATTCACAGAAAATTTGCATATTAATTGAGAGCCTTCTCCTTCTGAAATCCCTTCAAGGATCCACTGACCGACCCCACGTTATAAATCCCTACTTTGTAAGCTCCATGCTTCTGTGATACTTTTCTCTTTGCACAACTAGAAATGCTGTGCCTTTGACATAAATCCATTTCTACCACAAACCAAGCTTCAGACTAATGTTCGCTTTTGATTTTTATCTTTCACTTACTTTGATTCCTTAATACTTTTTTAAAAAATTCCATTTGTCATATGTATGTATAGTAATAAAGAGCATGATGTGTTCACTTAACCACTCAGTAGTCTATTGAAGTCAGATTGTACTGACTTGAGAAAGACAACTGTTATATTTTTCAGATTTAGGCAATTCACTGTGAGATTCAATTATATAAACTTATAATCAAACAAATTAGATAAAAACAAAATAATAGATATTCACCACATCATTTCTTAATTATGTATTAATATTTTACTATTATCTATGCTCTTGAGTTTAATGCATGTCATAGCTGTGTGATGGAAATATTATATAGTAATGTACATTTCTTCCCAACTTGTTCAGTGATGCCACATTTTTAACTTGAAATTGGTCACAGTGAGTGTATTTATACCTTGGAATTCAGCAAATGCTATAAATCAGGTAATAATTCATGGTTTTGTTGACGATCTAGGCCTACGATGTTTAATAACACAGCTACAAGCAAAATATGGCTATGTAAATTTAGATTTATTAAAATTAAATAGCATTAAAAATTAGCTCCTCAATAATAGTAGTCCTGTTTCAAGTACTCAAGTAACACATGTAACTAAATTGCTCCTGTATCAAACAGAGCTGATAAAGAATATTTTCATTACCACAGAAAGTTTTATTGGTAAGTGCTAGTTTACTTCGAGAGTCATAAAACTTTTTCTCTATGGAGGTAGACAGTAAATATTTTGAGCTTTATAAGCCACATAATCTCTGTCATAACTACTCAACTCTGTTGTGAAAGAGACTTTATGTAGTGAAAAAGCAGCTACAGACAATACATAAATGAATGAGTGTAGCTGTGCCCCCAAAAGCTTTATTTACAAAAAACAAGAGGCAATGAATGCCCCATTTAAAAGACATACAGTGACAAATTGGATTTTAAAAAGACTCATCCTTCTGCTGTCTTCAAGAGACCCATCTCAAATGGAAAGGCACCCATAGGCTTAAGGTAAAGGCATGGAGAACGATCCGTCATGCAAATGGAAAACAAGAAAGGTCAGGGATCACTATTCTTATATCAGATAAAACAGACTTTAAACAAGTACAGTAAAAAAAAAAAAAGGACAAAGAAGGGCATTACATATTGGTAAATGGTTCAAATCAACAAGAAAATTCAACTATCCTAGTCCAATTTCTCTTCTCAGATGACATGATTCTATTCATAGAAACATTCAAAAGATCCCCCCAAATGACTACTAGACCTGACAATTTCAATAAAGTTTCAGAAACATAAAATCAACACAAAAAATTAGTTGCGTTTCTACACACCAATAATGTTCAAGCTGAGAACTAAATCCAGAATGCAATCCCAGCTATAATAGCTGCACACAAAATAAAACTCCTAGGATTACAACTAGCCAAGGAGGCGAATGATATCTACAATGAGAACTATAAAACACTGCCAAACAAAAGCACAAATGCACAAACAAATGGAAAAATCTTTCATAATCATGAATTGGAAGAATTAATGTTTTTAAAATGATTATGCTGCCCAAAGTAATTCACGGATTCAACACAATCCTTATTAAATTTCCAGTGTCATTTTTCACAGAAGTAGAAAAACCATTTTAAAATTCATATGAAACCAAAAAAGAGCCCAAAGAGCCAAAGCAATCCTAAAAAAAAAAAGGCTGGCGGCATCACATTACCCAACTTCTAACTTCCAACATTACTACAAGGGTGTCTAATCCAAACAGCATGGTACTGGCACAAAAATAGGCACATAGACCAACAAATCAGAATAGAGAGTTGGTGTACTCACCTACAACCAACTGATCTTTGACAAAGTCAACAAAAATAAACATTGGGGAAGGATACCCTAGTCATAAATGGTCCCAGAAAAAAAGGCTAACCATATGCAGAAGAATGAAACTGGACCCCTATCTCTCACCATATATAAAAATTAACTCAAGATGGATTAAAGGCTTAAATGTAAGACGTCAAACTATAAAAATCCTAGGAGAAAACCTAGGAAATAGTCTTCTGGACATTGGCCTAGGCAAACAATTTATGATTAAGACCTCAATAGCAAATGCATCAAAACCCAAAATTGACAATTGGAACCTAAATGAGCTGAAGAGCTTCTGCACAACAAGATAAACTGTCAATAGAATTAACAAAAAACCTACAGAACAGAGAAAACATTTTCATACTATGCATCTAACAAAGTCTTGATATCCAGATTCACTTAAGGCACTTAAACTAATTGACAAGGAAAAAACAAATAACCCTATTAAAAAGAGGGCAAAGGACATAAACAGACATTTCTCAAAGGAAGACATGCAAGAAACCAACAAACATGAAAAAATGCTTAACATAACTAATCGTATGAGAAATGCAAATCAAAACCACAATGAGATGCCATCTCACACCGATCAGAATGGCTACTATTAAAAAATTAAAAAAAAAAACAGAGAAAAGGGAATGTCTACATCCACTTGTAGGGGATGTAAACTAGTTCATCCCCTTGGAAAGCAGTCTGGAGATTTCTCAAAGAATTATCATTTGACCCAGCAACTACTACTGGGTATATGCCCAAAGGACCATAAGTCATTCTACCAAAAAGATACCTGCACTCATATGCTTATTGCAGCATTATTCAAAATAGCAAAGACATGGAACCAGCTTAAGTGCCCATCACAAGAGGATTGGGTAAAGAAAATGTGGTATATATACAAAATGAAACACTACACAGTCATAAAAAAAAAATAAAATTATGTCCTTTGCAGCAACATGGATGTAACTGAAGACCATTATCCTAATTGAATTAATGCAGAAATAGAAAATCGAATACTGCATATTCTCAGATTTCAGTGGGAGCTAAACACGAGCACACGTGGATATAAAAGTGGGAAGGGAGAGAGGAGGCCAAGGGTTGAAAAACTACTTTTTGGGTACCATGTTCCCTATGTGGATGATGGGTTCAGTAGAAGCCCAAACCTCACCATCATGCATTATACTCATGGAACAAAACTACATATATACCCCTTAATCCAAAATAAAATAAAATTTTAAATCAAAAAAAGACTGTGTAGTACTCCATCATGCAATAAAGAAAAATGAAATAAAAATAGGAGGCAAGCTGGATTTGACCTACCAGCTATAGTTTGCCAACCTCTGGTATAAACTTAAGAAAATGATGGAGAGAATATTAATAATGCAATTCAGCTTAAAAGTATGTTTTGTCTTTAACTGTTACACTATAAGTAGCACAAGAAATTAAGAGTCTCTTCTAAAATTCAAAAACTATCATCCAATTCTACAAAGAAGTTTCTCAAGTCAGTAACGAGCAAGAGAAGTTTTCAGGTATGCCTTCTTTTTTTCGTTTTTGTTTTACTGATTAACATAAGCAAAAATATCAATTAGCATTAATGTTAGCACTATACTCATTTGCCAATTGCAACCACAAGTCAGCTACAAACACAAGAGTTTGGCAAAATTAACAAAAGCATTCTGCTGAAATCAATGAGCTCTATGGAATAGAAAATAAAAATATTACATATTATATTTTCATGTATAAATTTTGTACACATCCTTTATATCAACAAAATTTATAGTAAACTTGTCTATAAATAAGTACACAATATTTGTTTATTTTTTCGGAAAGCTAGTTACTAAACATTTACCACCAATCACTAGAAAGTATTTAAATTTGTCTAAAAATGTGACACAAGAATGCATTATGATTCTTGGTGTTTCAAAGCCACCTGTCTGTGTATCCATCTACTCTCTCTCCCTCTCTGTCTTTATCTGTAATGGCCTTGAAAATGAACTACTCATCTCCAGCTATGGGTAGCATAAAGTGAAAAATGGCCTCAGCCACATTCTCTGTATCCACCATCATGATATTTGTGCCAAAGCCACACTTCACTGTATGTAAATTTTATCTCCATAATTACTCTCTGACCTTGGCAAATAACTAATTTTCCCCAGTTAATATTCAAATATCTCAATAGTATACATCAGATTAAAGGAAAATTATGTGAATATATTTCTTCAAAAAACACGGAAAAGGCAATTTGAAAATATATTTGCATTGAATATTGGGAGTTAATGGAAACAATGGAAAAATTAATTATCCTTGGACAGTCGCCTGAGCGTATACCCTCAATTTTACCAGATTAATCTTAAATAATAATATATTTTCAGTTTATTATATTTTTTTGGTATAAGGCAAAGGCAATTTTTATCTGAGATAGTCACTATGACTCCCTAAATCTAAAGCTCTCCAGTATAGACATTCAATGTGTGTGTGTGTGTGTGTGTGTGTGTGTGTGTGTGTTATTGTCTATGCATTCAAAACCTTATAAATAAAATTGAGGAAATACATGCAATAGACCGAAACAGTGCAACAGACTATGCCAAGCTGAAAGAAAGTAAAGTTCAATTCTTCTGGTTCTAGAAAATCTGTTTCAGGTCATTTTGCTATGAAAACAAGGCAAGATGTTGTTGCCATGAATGGGAGTCCCACATGAAGCAATTGGATGAAAATATTTCAGAAGACCTTGGGCCTCTAAGACAATTTGTTTTGTTTTGCTTTGTTGTAAGGATGACTGCCAGCACTTCTTTTTAATTCAAACTTTTAACCTTTTAGTGACACCAGGTTGAAGAGTGGTTCATTTTTTTTCACCTGTTGTAAAGAGCTTAGGATCATAAACAGTAGTAAGTAAAAACCCAGCCTTCATAATATCTTCTTCAGAGCATGGCTAAATTTCCTCCGGCTACGCTTTTTGAAAGGGGTTATAAAATTAAACCTCAGAGGATTTCCTCTGTGTTACTGTATTCGAGATCCTAGCCAGCTTACCAGAAGGGAAAAAAGAAAAATCTCTAAATATATATTTGATGAAATACGAAAGCAATATATGTTACACTGTGTTTTTCTGGGTGGCAGAATGATAAATGGATGAATTTTGCATCCTAGAAATTTTCTTCAAGGAGCACAACAGGTTAAATTAATTTAAAAAACCATATTTTTTTCTGTGTATTGTCTTTCCACACTACCTTGCTCTCATGCCACCCTGACCTCACCACAATGTTTTAGTTTATTTTTTAGGGATGAAAGATAAATCAGGCCTTATCCCCCTCCCCTACCTTGGGAAGGTGCTTCTCTCTCTCTCTCTCTCTTTCACTGTCTTTCTCTAATTTACTTCCTAAATAAACTTTGCTTGAAAACTTTAAAAAAAAGAAAGATAAATCCAAAAAGCAACATTCAGATGATCTTTTTGAGAAATTAATATGAATTTTTTTCTCAAATTGGGAGTGTGCACTACGTAAATAAGTAAATATGTCATTCATTAAATGTCTAATATTATCACTTTCATAAATTGAGTGGTTAAATTAGTGTTAAATTTTTAACCTTACATTTGATAAATGAAACTTAAGAAGTTGGTTATGCCGGGCTCGGTGGCTCAGCCTGTAATCCCGCACTTTGGGAGGCCGAGGTGAGTGGATTGCCTGAGCCCACGGGTTCGAGACCCGCTTGGGCACCTTGGCGAGACCTCGTCTCTACAATAAATCAAAAAATTAGCCGGGCGTGGTAGTGTGCACCTGTAGTTCCAGCTACTTGGAAGGCGGAGGCGGAAGGATCGCTGGAGCCCAGCAGGTCGAGGTTGCGGTGGCCGGGAGCGGCCACTGCACTCCAGTCTGGGCGACAGAGTGAGACTCCAACTCAAAAAAAAAAAAGAAGTTAGTCATATTTGGCTTTTCAAACCTTTAATGGTTTAAGTTGAAATTTAGAGGGTGATCGTAAGACGAGGTTCTTAGGGATTGATTTGTAAGTATTCTCTAACGCTCTGCTAGAGCATTTTAGCGTAGTTGTTTTTTGTTATACAAAGAGACTTTTCCCTTGCGTTCAAGAAAACATGGCTACATTTTGAGAGATTTATTGTTCAATCAATATGCCATTTTCCTAGTTATATGCAGTTTACACATATAAATGAGGGAATCAGGCAGATGGTATATGCAGTTCAAATGAAACTTCAAAAACTCACTGATCTCTGTGGCATGTAAAAGAATATTTAAATTCATTTCAACTGTAGACATAACTGTTTTAAGGATGAAGGGACAAGTCAGTTAAATCTTTACAAAACAGGAAAGAATTTATATATCTATCAGTTACCTACAATTTGAAAAGTGCAAAATAGCTTAAAGACGTTGTATGGGGGGACCCCCCCTAAAAAAAACCCAGAATTATCTTTTGGAGGTTGGACCCATTTCAGTGCAAGCTTCCTCCTCTAGATAGGTGTTTTAGGAATCCATCGGCATCAGCATACCAGCTAGTGTTGCTGTGAGAGGCTGCACTGTGAAAGGACCTTCCCAAGTTGTGGCGAACAGGTGCCTGGTTCTTCCACCCTGACAATGTACCTGCCCAAACTATGCTGGGAGTTCAGCAGTATTTGACCAAGAACAGCACGATTCCTGTGCCTCACCCTCCCTATTCACCTGATCTCACACTGAGGGGCTGTGATGTTTGTTTGTTTTCCCAGATGAAAAAAAGTCCTCACAGGGAAACATTTTGCTGATGTGGAAAAGGTAAAACAAAAAACAGCAGAAACACTAAAAACCATCAACATCGATGAGTCCAAAATTGTTTGAAGGAGTAGAAATGGTGTCTCTATAGGTGTATTGCATCAAACAGATAGTACTTTTAAGGTGACTGAAGTTTAAACATGTAAGAATAAATATGCAATTTTTAATAAATTTTAGGATGTTGGGGGTCCCCCCTTGTACAGGGCTAGAATCAGCCCACCAGAATGTGTGCTACAGTCAATGCACAGGGTTCCATTGTCCTTTCAGCAGGTTGTGTTGGTGGTATTTAGGGAGCTGACTCTGAGAACATAGTTGAGGTGACAAATATTTAGACTTCAAATTTAATTGACTTGATTGGTTGCTAAAAGGCATCACGTGGAGGTTTACTGAGGGGGAAAAAAGACAATCTCAGTGTATAAGAAGAGTGAAATATCATTTGAGGCTTAGTTTAAAATAGTATATTGGCATGATTGTAAACTAGAATCATCTAATAGCTACTGAAGCATTAAAAAGAGGACTTGGGTCCATTTATGTGACACTGCTGTTCCAAATTATTTATTGTCAAATTAGTAGTAATTCCAAGCTAATATATTTTTGTGCAGAGGTGGAGAGTCAGGGAGCAGAGAGGATTGTATTATGATTACTCTCTATATAGTGGGGAACATATTAAATTCTTAATAATAAAATATTGTGGTGATTCTTTGCTTGGTTAAGGTATGGAGTTTAAAAATAAAGTTTCTGATATTGTCTGAAACAGTGTATAGATCTTCTTAGCAAGATAATCCTAGCTTTCTTAATAATTTTTAAGTGACAATTTTCAGTTGCCACTAGATGACACTATTGCATCCTTAGTAAACGTAGAAGTCGATTTATCTTCTACTGGTGGACATGCAAGTTTTGTCAGGTCAGCCTTGATTCCTATCCTCTTCATTTGTTATTTTATTTTTTATTTTAATAGCCTCAGTGGTACAAGTGATTTTTGGTTACATGAATGAATTGTGCAGTGGTAAAGTCTGAGCTGTTAATGCACCCGTCACTCAAGTGCACATTATACCAAATAGGCATTTTCTTTCCTCACCCTTCTCCTACTCTTCCCCCTTCTGAGTCCTCCGTGTTCATTGCACTATTATATATGCCTTTTCAGACCTATAATTTAGATTCTATTTATAAGTGAGCACATGCGGTATTTGTTTTTCCATTCCTACATTACTTCATTTAGGATAATGGTCTCCAATTTCATCCAAGCTGCTGCAAAATGTACTATTTCATCATTTTTTTATGGTACTATGAAATAATATTCCACGGTGTGTGTGTGTGTGTGTGTGTGTGTGTGTACCACATTTTCTTTATCCACTGATTGGCTGATGGGCACTTAGGTTGATTCCATGTCTTTACGGTTGTGAATTCTGCTGCAGTCAACATAGGAGTGCAGGTGTCTTCTTTGTTTAACGACTTCTCTCCTTTGGGTGGATACCCAGTAGTGGAATTGCTGGATTGATGATAGATGATAGATCTACTTTTAGTTCTTTGAGAAGACTCCATACTGTTTTTCACAGAGGTTGTACTAGTTTACATTTTCAACAACAATGTATATGCGTTCCCTTTTGACCACATCTGTGCCCACAGCTCTTGTTTTTTGACTCTTGAATAATACTAGCCCTTCCTTTGATCCTGTTTTCTCTATCATAAAGTTTCACTCAGACCAACAATCAGTGACACCTTGTTGCTTGTCCAACCCTGAAATGATACAGCGTCTACAATAGCTTTGCTGTGCTGTGATTCCACCTCGCAACCTGGAGCCAAATCCATGAAACGCAAGCGTGTCTTCCTCTCTTCCGGAGGCCATCTTGCTAGGTGCTGTGTGAGTCTGTATATCTGTGGATTGTGCTCACATCTCTGCTGAGCTGCCTACCGGGCAGTTCTCCTGCCTTGGCTGCCACTCCACGGTGGCCACTGCCTGAAACACGTGGATGTGGCTCCCCTTGTGGGATGCTGGTCCTTCTCTGAAAGCAGCAAGAGTGAATATGGGGTAGCCACAGGGCCTCTGACCTTTCTATCCCTTAAGACTCCACATCAGTGCCACTCAGTTCTGAAGGGAACATCACACTTTCTGAAGGACTGGAGAGACAAAGCAACCATAATGTGGGAGAGAAGCAACCTGACACTTCGTGCTAAATAGGCCTTTTGTTACCATCCCAAGACAAATCACTCACAGACTTAAAAGCTTTACAGAGTCAGAGTTTTGCTTGATGGGTACACCAAGGTGCCTGACGTTGGCACTCCTTCCTCGGTAATGGCTACTTCATAAAGTAACCTTCCTCTTGCAAAGTCTGCTGTTAGACTCTCCGCACGCTCTCCAGGGAGTCCACCCCTTGCTCACAAATATTATGTTCATCCCAGGATCTATCCTCCTCTTGCAAGCAGAATATTGGCCTAAGTTGGAAATCACATTCTAAAACAACACCTCAGGGGAGTGCAGGGGCTCACGCCTGTAATCATAATCCCAGCACTTTAGGAGGCCAAGGCAGGAGAATCACTTGAGCCTAGGCATTCAAGATCAGCCTGGGCAGCATAGCGAGACCTCATCTCTACAAAAATAAAAAAAAAATTAGCCAGGCATGGTGGCACGTGTCTGCAGTCCCGGCTACTTGAGAGGCTGAGGCAGAAAGATGCCTGAGCCTGGAAGCAGAGGCTGCAATGAGCCGTGATCATGCCAGTGTACTCCAGTCTGGGCACCAGCATGAGACCCTGCCTCAAAATAAACACACAAATAAGTAAATAAATAAATAACACTACCTCTTTGAGGTGCAAGGGTAGAGGGGAGGCACACAGGGGCCTGGGAGGGCCTGCAATGGCTGAGTCAGATGTTAGTGTGGACTCTGGCTTTCCAAGCCCACCATGAAGATGCCAGCAGAAAGAATCAATCTAGGTCTGTTCTCTCCACGGTCTTCCAGGACTGTCTTTTGAAGACACACTCCTTTCTTCGGCTTGTCAAATGGGTAACTGAGAAGTTAAACACAGACACACAACACAGTGCATACTGGGGAGGTACATGCATAACCTCTTCAGACAAGTGGTAATTAGCAGAGTCAGCAGAGGGTACATAGAGGTTGCAACCTGGTCAGACCATTTCTGGCCAACACTTGTGTTGCGTATGACTTAAAGGCTTACACAATTTGTTTAAAATAAATGAGCCAACATTTTAAAAATCAGGATATGTCACTGTAAAACTTCATTAGTCCAGCTTTTCTATACAAATCAGAAGCACTGAAAATATGGGATCTTACCCCATAACAGAAACCAGCTGGGGCTGAGTGAGTCATCAATCCTCTAGATAAGGCAGTCACTGGTCCCCTCATTTTACATGCCAGTACCTTAATATCCATTTATAATCGTTGCTTGGCAACTGTAGGTATGTAGGTTTGCAAACCTTGATCTAAACTGTTAAAGAGAAGAAAAGAACATTTTTCCAAATTGCAAGGCCTCTCCGATCACGGTGCCGATAGTTAGTCCTTAGAGTTGTGTATTTTGCAAAGCACTCTTGACTCTTCTCTTTTATCCCTGTCTCCTACCCCTCTCATTCCTACAAATGGCATCTCTGTTTCAGTTTTCATGTGATGCTTTGGCAAAATGAGTTGGTGTCTTAGCATTGTTGCCATGTAAAATATCCCAGTCGTTGTCAAGAGTGACCATCTCCTTACGTCATTGGCTTTGAACATCTTTTTCCTCCCACTTGCAAAGAGACTATTACCAGTGCCTCTTTGCAGTAAAACAAAACTATGAGCCTACTGTTAAGCACTTCTGATGTCTTTCAGAATGTCCTTCTCTTAACTACATGAACATCCTGTGAACGTTGGAGCAGAATTGAAAGAGGGATGTTTGTGTGTCCTTGGATAAGTTAACCAACTTATTTAATGATCGGTCTTCTCATCTACAAAGTAGTGTGTATTACAGCTTACTTATCCTTGTATTCAGAAATAAATACACTTTTAGAAAACAGGCCTACTGCATGAAGGACTTCTGGAGAAACATTATGAGGAAGGAAAGTTTAAGCCTACAGCCTTGGCTTAATAGTAATGTTCTTTGTCAATAAGGAGGAATGACTGCAATTGTGAGATTTTAATTTGAATGTTTGACACACTCATAGAAGGAGAATTCAAGGAAGAGAGAGAAAAACAAGTAAAACTGAAGATATGGCTACTTAATATCCCTGTAAGAATTGTGGGCCCTGACTGCTTTTCAACCCATATACCATGTGGGGTAAAGCGACTTCCTCATTTCAGAAGAGAACAGAATGCAGTAATCATTTTGACTTGATGACCATGAGTATATGTATGCAGTGGTCTTTGTTTGGTTAGAAACAAACAGCCTTTGTAATTTTAGGACTTTCTTTTTTTGCAACATTAAGACAGATGTACCTTTGTCTTTGTGGGGTATTGGAGATGACAGAGCGTGTCAATGCATCGGTGATATCAGTGCAGCATCATTGCTTTTGCACAAAGAGGCAGATTAATCTCAGACTTGCACTGGCATGATGTAGCTTCAGTCTTAGGTGCTATTCAGTAATCTATCTTACTGTAACATTGCTGCTAGTTTCAGGAGCAAATCACCAAAAGGACCGAAGCCAAGTGATAAGGAAAGGAAAACAGTTAAAGCTATGTGCCAGCTGAGAAGACTGTATTCAGTAGTTCCAACAAGACTGTGCAAAACCACAAAGTAGGCCTGTCTCATCTTGGAATCTCAGGAAAGTCATTTCTCCATGCCAAGTGTTCAGAGTTGTAGGCAAGCTGTATTGAGTGCCAGTATATCGTTAGGTAGAAATAATAAAACAAAAGCTTAAGAATCTACTCTTCTTCTTACCAACAACTTGATGGTCATGAGGATGTGTATGCAGTGTTCTTTGTTTGGTTAGAACACCATCCCAGAGCCTTTGTAATTTTAGGAGTCTTTCTTTTTTGGCAACATTAAGACAGATGTACCTTTGCCTTTGCGGGGTATAGGAGATGACAACGACTTTCCATCCAGTCTTATCTCCCATTTGGAAGAACAAAAGATTGATAAGATTGCTTTGGAGTCATGAAATTTAGAATGAATAGCAACGTTTGAAACTCATTGCTTTTTCGGGGGGCAGGGGAGGGTGGTTTAAGTCACAGAATATTGGAAGGATATGCAAGAGAAACTTTCTCTTTGTTGACTGGCAAAGTAAGGGCACAATCAGGAGGACATTATGTCCAGTGCTTTCAGAAGGAGCTAGTAGAAAATGTTTCACTTTTCTGTGATGTGCTTTGACATGATTGGCAAATGGATCAGCATTGTTGCCACACAAAAATTCTAGCCATTGTCAGGAGTGACCATTCCTTCAGTTACCAGCTATCTTTTTATATTCAACCAAATTAAATAAGATACA
Organism: Tarsius wallacei; assembly: GCA_963574415.1. Taxonomy (NCBI): domain Eukaryota; kingdom Metazoa; phylum Chordata; class Mammalia; order Primates; family Tarsiidae; genus Tarsius; species Tarsius wallacei. The sequence goes on from CAUYQG010140546.1 coordinate 44,808, forward strand.
TGAACTCCTTATGATGATTATTCCAAAAACAATCTCAGGGAACTGGTGTAGGGATGCACCTATATGTTCCTAGAAATAATTGATAACAAATTTTAAAGTAAAAGAGTTGCAAGACCAGGCTTTGTAAAATTATATAATTATGATGAAATATGTAGTGGGAAAAACTAGAGTAACTTTTTGATTACTTTGAAGATATCAAGCAAAATGTATTGTTTCAAATCCATGCTGATTTCATACTGACATAGTCACTCGTTCATTCTTTATTTAGCAAACTTTGTTTGACTAGTGACTCTGTGATTTAGGCCTATGCTTGGCTCTGGGATAATAAACTCAGAAAGACTAATTTTCTGAGTTTAAGAATGTCACAGCCTAATGGAAACACTGAAAAACAACTCTAATCCAACATAATAAGTGTTGTAATAGAATCAGTGTGTGGAGTTTCAGAAATGAAGGGAGATTTGGGAGTTAGAGGTATCTTTATAAAGAAAAGGATACTTGGGCTGTAGCTGGGGAAATTATTACAAATTTGCCAAACAGACAAGAGTAAAAGAGTATTTCAGATCCAGGTAATAACATGTCAGAATTATGACAGTGTCAGCACATGATATTGTCAGAAGCCATGAGAGTTGCAGGGAGACTATCCTGTTGTGTTTTTTTTTTTAAGCCAGTATCTACATTTTCAATAAATAGTCATACAGAAGTCTCCATTCATTGAATGTACAATTTAATGATTTCTTTTTTTTTTTTCTTCTTTTCTTTTTTTTTTTTTTTGAGTTGGAGTCTCACTCTGTCGCCCAGACTGGAGTGCAGTGGCCGCTCCCGGTCACCGCAGCCTCCACCTGCTGGGCTCCGGAGATCCTTCCACCTCAGCCTTCCAAGTAGCTGGAACTACAGGCGTGCGCTACCACGCCTGGCTAATTTTTGATTTATTGTAGAGATGAGGTCTCGCCAAGTTGCCCAGGCAGGTCTCGAACCCGCAGGCTCAGGCAATCCTCTCACCTCGGCCTCCCAAAGTGCTGGGATTACAGGCTGAGCCACCGAACCCGGCAATGACTTCTTTTTTTTATTATTTGTTTTTTAAAATTAACTAATTTATTTATTATAAAGATGTGGGGTGCAATTCAATTCCTAAACCAATTCATCTGTGACAAAGCCTCCCATAACAACCACTGGGGAGAGGAGAACCTATTCAGTAAAAGGCGCTGGGAAAACTGGCTGAACACATGCAGAAGATTGAAACAGAACCCCTACCTATCACCATACACAAAAATTAGCTCTAAATGAATCAAAGACCTAAACGTAAAACCTCAAACTGTTAGAACCTTAGAAAATGCAGGAAACACTCTTATGGAAGTTGGAAATGGCAACCAATTCCTGACCAAAACCTGAAGTGCCCAGGCCATAAGAAATAAGATAGACAAGTGGGACCTCATTAAACTGACAAGCTTCTGCAAAGCCAAAGAAACCATCAAGAGAGCAGGGAGACAGCCCACAGAATGGAAAAAAATATTTGCCAACTGTATATCTGACAAGGGCCTAACATCTAGGATCTACAAGGAACTCAAACACGTGAAAGGAAAACAACAAATAGCCCCTTTAAAAAGTGGGCAAAAGACATGAATAGACACTTCTCAAAAGAAGATGTACGGGCGGCCAACAGACACATGAAAAAGTGCTCAGCCTCACTCATCATGAGGGAAATGCAAATCAAAACCACATTGAGATACCACCTAACTCCTATAAGAATGGCCATCATTAATAAAACTCACAATTTAATGACTTCTAAATGATTACTGCAAGCCCAATTATTTCTCTGTAGTTCTGTTTAAAAAATGCAAATAGCTATCTTTGTATCACCCATTTTGATTTTCTTTTTTGTTAATAAATGAAATTAAACTTATGTCTTTTTGCATCCTTGTAAAAGTTACTTTTCTGTACATGTCTATGTGTGAAAACTCTTTAATGCAACAACTTTTTGATGGTATCCAAGTGGTTTAAAATAGGTAAATCAGCTTTGAAACCACCTTGAGTGTTCTCAGACTTTGCTAATAAGGGTTCCTTCTTTCCTGACCACAGTGATTGATATAAGCAGGGTCAGAGGATCCAGAAAAGTCTTGAGGTGAATATCCAGAAGCTCCCAAAGAGAAGCTTTCCTTTGGTAAGGTTGCTAAATTAAGAGACATTAATTAAGGTTGAGAACAAATCATATAGTCTTACACAAAAGGAAAAATGAGTCACTCCATGAAGAATGAAAACAGGATTAATCTAGAACCAAGAAACCCAGAGTGTGATGATATTATCTAAGCTTGATGATATTATCTAAGCTCCTGGACCATCATGCACCTAAAGCTAGACCCATTTACAGACCTTCAACCCTATAAGCCAACAAATTACTTTTTTGTTTAAGTCAGTATAATCAGATGTATGTAATTACCAATTAAAGAAATACCAAGATACATGCTAAATCTTTCTTTTCAATTTATGTCAAATACTTATTTTACAGGAGCACTTTTTTTTTCTTTTCTTTTTTTATTTTAGATTCGAGGGTACACATGAGTATTCATTACATGGACATATTGTGGACTGGTGGGGATTGGGTCTTAGGTGGCCCATTTTCCAGATAGTGAGTTGTGCTTTGTAGGTAGTTTGTGACTCCTAAACCTCCTCCGTTGGTGTCCCCAGTGTCTATTATTTCCATCTTTGTGACCATTTAGCTCCACTTATGAGTGAGAACAAGTGGTGTTTGGCTTTATGGTTCTGAGTCAGTTCACTGAGTATAATGATCTTCAGCTCCATCATGTTGCTGCAAAGGACACAATTTCATTCTTTTTTTATGGCTGTGTAGTATTCCTTGATATATATGTACAACACTTTCATTATCCACTGATGGGCAGAATACCAACAGAATAAAGAATCTAGAAATAAATCCAAATACCTACAACCAACTTATTTTTGACAAAGCAGACAAAAAACATATACTGGGGAAATGACTACATGCAGAAAAAAATGAAACTTAATCCCTATCTCTCCCCAGATACAAAATCAGCTCAAGATAGATTGAAGACTTGATGTCAGATCTGAAGCCATAAAAATGATTGATGGGCGCTTATGTTGATTCCAATCTTTGCGATTGTGAATTGTGCTGAAATGAACATACATTTGCAGATCTCTTTTTTATACAATGACTTCTGCTCTTTAGGTAGACACCTAGTAATGGGATTGCTGGATCAAATGGTAGTTCTACTTTTAGATCTTTGAATAATATCCATATCACTTTCCCTAGAGGTTGTGCTAATTTACACTCCCACCAACAGCATATAAGTGTTCCCTTTTCTCTGCGTCTGTGCCAGCATCTATTGTTTTTTGATTTTTTTAATAATGGCCATTCTGACTGGTGTATCTCATTGGGGTTTTAATTTGCATTTACCTGATTGTGAGTGATGTTGAACATTTTTTCATATGTTTTGCCAGTCATTTGTATATCTTTTGAAAAGAGATACCTGTTCATGTCATTTGCCTACTTTTCAATGGAATTATTTGCTTTCTTCTTACTGATTTGAGTTCTTTATAGATTATGGATATTAGTCCTTTGTCATATGTATAGTTTGTGAATAGCTTTTTCCATTCTGTAGGTTGCCTATTTGCTCTGTTGACTATTTCTTTTGCTGTGCAGAAGCTTTTTGGCTTAATTAAATCCCACTTATTTATTTTTGTTTTAGTTGCATTTGTTTTTGGGGTATTACTCATAAATTCTTTGCCTAGGTCAATGTCCACAAGACTTTTTCCTAGGTTTTCTACTAGGTTTTTTATGGTTTGGGATCTGACATTTAAGTCTTTAATCCATCTTGAGCTAATTTTTGTGTATGGGGAGAGACAGGGATCAAGTTTCATTTTTCTGCATGTAGCAAGCCCAATTTTCTCAGCACAATTTGTTGAATAGAGTGTCCTTTCCACAGTGCATGCTTTTGTCTGCTTTGTCAAATATCAGTTAATTGTAGGTATTTGGAGGTATTTGGGTTTATTTCTGGATTCTCTATGCTGTTATATTGGTCCCTGTGCCTGCTCTTGTACCAGTACCATGCTGTTTTGTTTATAGCCTTGTAGTGTAATTTGAAGTCAGGTAATGTGATACCTCCAGCTTTGTTCTTTTTGCTTAGGATTGCTTTGATGATTCTGGTTCTTTTTTAGTTCCATATGAATTTTAGGATTGCTTTTCCTAATTCTGTGAAAAATTACATTGGTAGTTTGATAAAGATTATGTTGAATCTATTGATTACTTTGGGCAATCTGGTCATTTTAATAACATTGCTTCTGAGGATGGGGGGCACAACATCAATAAGGGTGCCTAATCTCAAGCCAAGCAAAGTGGGGACCAGAGGGAGGTCCAAACTTTACCTGTATAATGACCACTTGTATACCTAATCCTGAATTGTACACCACATCTTTAAAAAAAATTGATTCTCCCAATCCATGAGCATGGGACACTTCTCCATTTGTTTGTGTTCTCTATGATTTCTTTCATCAGAGTTTTGTAGTTCTTCTTGTAGAGATCTTTCACCTCCTTGGTTAAATATATTCCTAGGTATTTTAGCTTTTTGGCTGCTATTGTAAATGGAATTGAGTTTTTGCTTTGATTTTCAACTTGGTCAATATTGGTGTAGAGCAGTGCTACTGATTTATATATGTTGATTTTGCATTCTGAAACTTTACTGAATTCATTTATCAAGTCTAGGGGTCTTTTATGGGTTTTTGTTTGTTTGTTTGTTTGTTTGGGGTTTTTTTGTTTGTTTGTTTGTTTTTGTAGTTGTAGTTGTAGTTGGGGTCTCACTCCATCGCCCAGGTTGGAGTTCAGTGGCATACTCACGACCAACCCAGCATCAACCTGCCGGACTCCAGCAATCCTTCCACCTCAGCCTTCGAAGAGCTACAGGTGTGCATTACCATGCCTGGCTAATATTTTATTTATTGTAGAGACAAGGTCTCGCCAAGTTGCCTGGGCTGGTCTCAGACTCACGGGCTCAGGCAGTCCTCTTGTCTCAGCTTCCCAAAGTGCTGGGATTACAGGTCAAGCCACCAAGTCTGGCCCAGCTTTGTTTTAAGCTGTCTATATCTTCGGAGAGTTTTTCATTCATATCCTGAATAGTTTTTTAAATTTCTTTATGTTGGTTACCAACTTTTTCCTGAAGTTTGTCGACCAATTTTGTCATCATTTAATCTCTGGAAAATGTACATGTGCACAGGCACTATTTGTTTCTTCATATATCCCCTAGAGCACAGCCATGGATCCACGGGGGTTTCAGGAGCCCCAAGCTAATAATAGCAACTGGTGAAATTGTATTTCACTTTTATAAAAGTGATAGTATGGATACTTCAATGATACAAGTATAAAATGATTATTCTGCAGTCCATATGCTCACATAGAAGCCACTCTTACTGGTTTTAGTTCCCATATTAATTAAGCAAAGATAAACTCTTTCTGTTTATAAATGAGTCCCCATTGGAAAGTGTCCCTATCCTCCTTAAAAGATTTAATTATTCAAAAGAAGACAGAAAAAGTAGAAAAGGGGAACAAAAAACATATGGACAAATAGAAAACAAATGGCAAGATGATAAACTTAAATCTAACCACAATGATTATCACATTAAATGCTAAATGCTACACTTAAAAATTACTACAATGTTACACTTGATTAAAAATTACTTTAAAAATACTATGATGTTACACTTAAAAATTACTATAAAAAATGCTACACTTAAAAATTAGAGATTGTCAGATTGGATTTTTTTATTTTCATTTTATTTTATTTTGTTACTTTTAAATTTTTTAATTTTGAAATTGTGGGGTACAGTTCAGGCTTAGGCATACAAATATTCATTGTGCAGGACCCTTGTGGATGAGGTGTGCCCCCCCTTCCTCAGGCAGATTTCGACTACTGTTAATCCCACCTCCCTACCCTCCCCCCCCCCGAGTTTTCTGCTACTGTCATTCCTTTTCTTATAGTATTATGGTAGTTTCTAAAGGTCCACTTATGAATGAGAACATGTGATACTCAGTTCTCTGTTCCTGTGAAAGAGCACTCAGTATTTGAGACTCTGCATCCAAGTTGCTGCGAAAGTTCATGAGTTTGTTCTTCTTTATGGCCGAGTAATATTCCATTGTGTATAGGTACCACGTTTTTTTAAACCCAGTCCTCTTTTGATGGGCAGCATGGTTGATTCCATGTTCTTGCTATTGTGAACAAGGCTTTAATAAACATACATGTGCAAGTATCTTTTTTATAGAGTGATTAGAGTTCTTTTGGGTATATTCCCAGCAGCAAGATTGCAGGGTCATATGAAAAGTCAATTTTTAGAACTTTTAGGAATTGCCTCACTGATTTCCACAGAGGCTGTACTAGTTTGCACTCCCACCAACTAGAAGTAGAAGTGTTCCCTTTTCACCACATCCTCTCCAGTATCTGTTATTTTTTGTTATTGATGATGGCCATTCTGACTGGAGTTAAGAGGTATCTCAGTGTAGTTTTAATTTGCATTTCTGTGATGATTAGTGAGGCTGTACATTTTTTCATGTATCTGTTGTCTGCTCGTATGTCTTCTTTTGAGAAGTGTCTGTTCATATCTTTTGCCCACTTTGTAATGGGGTTGTTTTTTCAGCACGTTTGAGTTCCTTGTAGATCCTAGATGGTAGGCCTTTGTCAGACATGGAGTTGTCAAATATTTTTTCCCAGTCTGTGGACTGTCTCACTGCTCTCTTGATGGTTTCTTTGACTTTGCAGAAGTTTGTTAGTTTGATGAGGTCCCACTTGTCTATCTTATCTCTTAAGACCTGGGAATTTTGGGTTTTGATCAGGAATTGTTTACCAGTTCCAACTTCCATAAGGGTGTCTCCTGTATAAGAACTATGGTTCTTATAGTTTGAGGTTTTATGTTTAGGTCTCTGATCCATTTAGAGTTATTATTTGTGTATGGGGATAGGTAGGCGTTCTGTTTCAATCTTCTGCATGTGGTCAACCAGTTTTCCCAGCACCATTTACTGAATAGGTTCTTGTCTCCCTAGTGGTTGGTGGTGGAGGCTTTGTTGAAGAAGAGTTGGTTGAGAAATTGAGGATTTTCTTCTGGAATCTCAATTTTATTCCATTGGTCTACATGCCTGTTCTTGTACCAACACCAGGCTGTTTTGATTATTGTAGCTTTACAGTAAAGTTTAAAGTCTGGGAGTGTGATAACTCCTGCTTTTTGGTTGTTGTTGTTGTTGTTGTTTTGCTGAGAATTGTTTTGGCTATTCTTGGTCATTTATGTTTCCATATGAATTCCTGTTTTGTTGTTTCTAGGTCTGAATGTTGCTGGTCATTTAACTGGTATTGTGTTAAATCTGTAGATTGCCTTAAGTAGAATGGATATCTTAACCATGTTGATTCTTCCAATTCATGAGCATGGGATATTTTTCCACTTGTTTGTGTCATCTTGATTTCTTTGTGCAGTGTTTTGTAGTTTTCATTGTAAAGGTCTTTCACATCTCTGGTTAGGACGATGCCAAAGTATTTCATTTTTTTTGTGGCTATTGTGAATGGGATAGTGCTTTTTATTTGGGTTTCTGTTTGTTTATTATTGGTGTATAGAAATGCGATTGTCTTTTGCACATTTATTTTGAACCCTGAGACTTTTCCAAAGTTCTTTATCAGTGTAAGGAGGTTTTTGATAGATTCTCTTGTGTTTTCAAGGTATACAATCATGTCTCTGCAAAGAGAAATAACTTGACTTCCTCTTTTCCTATTTGGATACCCCTGATAGCTTTTTCTTCTCTGATTGCTCTAGCTAAGACTTTCAAAACTATGTTGAACAGGAGTGGTGAGGGTGGGTGTCCTTGTCTTGTTCCAGTTTTCAGGGGAAATGGTTCCAATTTTTATCTGTTTAGCAGTATGCTGGTTATGGGTTTCTCGTAGATGGCTCTTACTATTTTGAGGTATGTTCCATCCATGCCTGGATGTTTGAGGGTTTTTATCAGGAAGGGGTGCTGGATTTTATCAAAACCTTTTTCTGCATCTAATGATATAATCATGTGATTTTTGTTTTTATGTCTGATGATATATTTGATTACGTTTATGGTCTTACAAATCATGAACCAGTCTTGCATCCCGGGAATGAAGCCTTCTTGGTCACAGTGGGTGATTTTTGAGATGTGTTATTGAATCCGCCTTGCTAGGGTCTTGTTGAGAATTTTAGCATATATGTTCATCAAGGATATTGGCCTATAGTTCTCTTTCTTTGTTGGATCTTTACCTGACTTGGGTATCAATGTGATGTTAGCTTCATAAAATGATTTGGGGAGAGTTCCATCTTTCTCAATCACCTGGAATACTTTCAATAGGATTTTTATCAGTTCATCCTTGTATGCTTTGTAGAATTCTGCTGGAAAGCCATCTGGTCCGGGGCTTTTTTTTTGTAGGTAGTTTTCTTGTGACATAGTCAATTTCCCTGATTGTTATTGATCTATTTAGGATCTCAATTTCCTCTTGTTTCAATGTGGGAAGGTTGTGTGATGTTAAAAAGCCCTCCATTTCCTTTAGGTTTTCAAGTTTGTTTTCATACCAGTATACATTGTAGTCTCTGATTATCTTTTGTATTTCTTCGGGGTCAGATGTGACTCATCTTTTGTGTTTCTAATTGTTTTTATTTGGGCTTTTTCTTTCTTTTTCTTAGTCAATCTAGCTAGGGGACTGTCAAACTTGTTTTTCCCTTTCAAAGAGCCAGCTTTTTGTTTTAATGATTTTTTGTATTATCTTTTTGTCCTCTGTGTCCAGGATTTGGGCTTTTATTTTGGTGATCTGGATTCTTCAGCTGAAGGTTAGAATTTTTTTCTTTTTTTTCTTTTTTTTTTTTTTTGAGTTGGAGTCTCACTCTGTCAACCAGACTAGAGTGCAGTGGCTGCTCCCGGCCACTGCAGCTTCGACCTGCTAGCCTCCAGTGATCCTTCCGCCTCAGCCTTCCAAGTAGCTGGAACTACAGGTGTGAGCTACCATGCTTGGCAATTTTTTGATTTATTGTAGAGACGAAGTCTCACCAAGTTGCCCAGGCAGGTCTCAAACCTGCAGGCTCAGACAATCCACTCACCTCAGCCTCCCAAAGCTCTGGGATTACAGGTTGAGCCACCAAGCCCGGCGAGGTTAGGGTTTTGATGGTCTTGTTTTTCCAGCTTCCCTAGGTGACTTGTTAGGCTGTTAATTTGTGAACTTTCCATTTTCTTCTGTGCGTTTGTAGAGATATGAATTCCCCTCTTACTGCTGATTTCATGGCATCCCAGAGATTTTGGTAAGATGTGTCTTCATTTTCATTTGTTTCCAGGTATCTGTAAATCTCTGTTTTGATTTCCATGTTGACCCAGGAGTTGCTTAGCATCATGCTGTTTAGTGTCCATGTCTTTGTGGGTTTTGGGGGAATTTTGTTGATGTTGATATTTATTTTTACTCCCCTGTGGTCTGAGAAGGTGCGTGTCAAAGTTTCAATCTTATGAAATTTGTTTATGCTTGATTTATGGCCAAAGATGTGGTTGATCTTAGAGTACATTCCATGTGGTGATGAGTAGAATGCATATTCTATGGCTGTTGGGTTGAGTGTTCTGTAAGTATCGATTAAGTCCATCTGGTCAAGAGTCACATTGAGGTTCTGGATCTCCTTGCTGATTTTTGTCCTGATGATCTGTCTAGTGTTGTGAGTGGGGTATTAAAATCCCCATCTATGATAGTGTTAGAGTCAATTTCTTTTTTAAGTTTGACTAGAAGCTGTTTTATGAAAGTTGGTGTTCCTATGTTGGGTGCATATATGTTTAGGATAGATATTTCTTGTTGATATCATCATCCTTTTGAATTCTATTTCGGCAATTTCATTTTGGTTAGGGTTCATTGCTGAAGAGGTGATGTGGTCTTTTGAGGGTGTTGGAGAACTCTGTTTTTTCATATTGTCAGAATTATTTTTCTGGTTCTTTCTCATTTGGGTAGATCTTTTCCTCTTATTTGAGATTGGCAGGAAACTGGCATAGGCACTGTAAGGTTCCCTTCATTATAGATAGCCTTGATTTGGGGAGTTTCTCAATTGCTGGATGTGGCAGTCCTGTGCTATGTACCTGCACTGGCTCATTATGTCCTGAGTGGCCAGACTGTCTTGAAAGTGTTGTTAGCTGGTGCTTGGAATCTGGCCTTCCCCAAAGCTGAAGTAGTGTATATGATGAGGTGGGCTGTACTGTTGGCCTCGTACTATTGGTACTTGTGAGAGAAAATTCACTACTGTATGGCTATAGGGTTTCTTCTTGATGAGTTTTGCTCCAAGTAAATGCCCAGCCAGCCTAGGCTGAGGGCAGGGCTCTGGGGATTTCCCAAGTTTTCATTCTGTTTTAAGCCTTCTACATATTGCAAGGGGAAAGAAGATAAAGTCCCTCACAAGAATGTACTCTTAACTGTGCCAGTGGGAATTAGAAGGGCATCCCAGGCCACTGCAGTAATACTGTTGTACAGAGCAGGCCCAGAGGAGTTCACAGGGGGAGTGAAAAATTGCTATGGCAATACATCCCACCTGGCTTCCACCTTGACCTCAGGCAATCTGCAATCTGAATGTCAAGGTGCAGCCAACCTCAGGGCATCAGGTATTCTCAGGCAACCTACCCAGCCAGAAACCAGCTAGCTGTCTGCAGCTGCAGAGTTTGCCTTTGGGGCCTGTCCCCTACCAAGCTGCCTGGAAGTCAGCTGCTCCACCCTGCAAGGGTTGAGTTCCTGAAAAATGGTGGCTGACTGCTCAAGACTTTTCTCCTGTACCACTCCACAACAGAGCTCAGTTGTGAGGACAGCAGTTTCCTGTGAAGGGCTGGAGTACTGCAAGGCCCAGGAATCCCTGGAAATTCATAGGAGGAGCACAGAATTCCCAAATTCTTGTCACTTACCTTCCCCACTGTGTTTGAAGGCTGTGGTGGACTGTGGCGCAAGAAAGAGTCTAGTCAGTTTCAGCCCAGGTCAGTGGATTTTTTCCTTCTTCTTTGCTCTAAGTGGTTGTTATCACTCCTTTGGAGACCATGGGGTGTGAGGCTGGATCCTTTTTTCTCTGGGTGCTGAGGAAACTCTATCTTGGTTTACTCTGTAAGGTAAACACACCCTAGCTGCCTCATGCTGATCATCTTAATCCAGAATCATTGAGATCTTTTGAATGCATTTTTTTTTCTCGCTGGAGTTGCTTGAGAAAAAATATTTGCATGTTTGCATGATTTTAATGGATATTTGTTACCATTGTAGAGTACAAAGTAGGAGGCCCCTGTAAACATCCAGTTGTGAACTATTGAGAAACTGAAGTACAAAAATGTATAGATAATGAATGAAGTTTTTGAAGTGAATAAAGTAAAAATTTCCCAAGAATAGATAAGATAATGTCATGTCTTCTTTTTTAAATTTTCTCCATCTTTTTATGGTTCTAATTAAGTATATTTGCTTCTTCACCAAATAAGCTATGTTTTTCTCTTTCTTAGGCATAAAACACATTAATCATTTTAGTAAAATTTTCTGGAAATTTTTCTCAATTAACCAGTGTTATTGGCAAGGTTATTTCTTTTTAATTTAGAGATGCTTAATTTTGTTAAATCAATTTAATTATCAGCAAGTTCCTGCTCACTATAATCATTGTGAAATTAAAAAAATAACTCTTTGAGCAATAATTAGGTATAAAATATTTTGCCTAGTAGCCACCAACACAAATGGCTCTCATTTTTAATTTAAACATTGTAGGATTACCTCATCTGTCACTGTTTGGAATCTCATAAAGGAGAAAAAAATTTCAAAGGTTGCTACTAAAATCACTTATGAGTTTATGAGATAAATAATTACATGGATTTCATTTGGAAAAGCAGCATGCCACTTTCAAATAGTAAACTTTAATTAGCACAAATAAAATGTTATGTAAATTAATTAACAAACATGTAAGTGCCTTGTACATGCCCTGCATTCTGACAGTCTGTGGAAAATGTACTTAAGACAAGATACTTTCCATTGTTCACAGACTAGTTTTGGAGATAAATGCACATGTGAAAGGCTTAAATGAGAATCCAAAACACTGATTGTCCGTAAAGAATGAATCTAGGAAATGAAATACCAAGTAAGTATGGGTTAGAATAGTCAAAAAAGCTCTTGAAGTACAGGAGACATATGAGTTAGTATTTGAAGGAAGACAGGAACACCCCACAAGAGAGAAAAGAGACCAGACCCAGAAGTGGAAAGGAATTTGGCCAATGTTTTCAAAGTGGAGGAGAGCAGCATGCTCAGGAAAACGTTGGAGGTACAGGAAGAGGTGGGGGGGGGATCATCAAGGCAAAGAGGGTGAGAAACCTCCTAATATCCTAAAAGCAAACAATTGACTATGTTAATCAGTGGATTTGTGAGTTCCCACGGGACAATAATTGAGTTTTTGTTCTGTACTCCCAGCATCTGTCCCTCAATACTTTTACTGAATAAATGAATAAAGATCAATGAAAACAATAAGGTTAGTTATTTTCTCAACTCATGGATAGAACTATCATCATTTTCCCTCTCCTTCTCTTCCTTCTCCTTTTTCTTCTCCAGATATTCTAATTCCTGCTACCTTAAGACCAGCCTTTCCTGCAGTTACATCGCACTGAATGGACAAGGTTATTTTTGAGCGAGACAAGCCTCCTTAAAAGTAGTTTTTGTTAGGATTTTGAGTCAAAACTTCTCTTCTACAATTCTAAAATTGTATTATTTGGGGTTATTAATTGTATTATATTGGGTTATTTTTCTTTTTTGTGACTCATTTCTATGGCAATTTTTATTTAATCTAATTTTTAGGCAAATGCTTGCTTTGAAAATCTAGCTCTGAAAAACATATATTTAAATTGTAGGGTTCTTGCTTAGACTTTTAGTGAGAGTTGAGCAATATATTTACTAAAATGTTCTTTCTGAGTAAATATATATATATATAAATATATATATATATGAAGTGTGTGTGTATATATAAAGTCAATATTTGTTTATTTTATATATATCCTATCTATCTAGTCTTTATTTTTAACAGAAATTTTAGGTTTACAGCAACAATGGGCAGAAATTTCCCACATACCCCCTCCTTACACACACTCCCAGTCTTCTGCACCATCAACATTCTGCACCAGAGTGGTACTTTCTTACAAATGATAAACCCATACTGACACATTTTTACCACTGAAAGTATGAAGTTTACATTAGGGTTCACTTTTGGTATGATATACTCTATGGGTTTTAACAAATGTATAATGACATGTATCTAACTATATAGTGCCACAGAATAGTTTCACTGCACTAAAAATCCACTGTACTCTGTCATCCCTTCCCCTACCTCTGTCAATCACTAATTTTTTTTTTTTACTGTCTTCTAGTTTAAGAACATCTTGGTTGTTTCCAAGTGTTGGCAATTACAAATAAGGCTGAATTCAATATCCATGTTCAAGATTTTCATGAACATAAGTTTTTACTTTGGGTAGATACCAAGGAGTATGATTGTGGAATTATATGGTATAAATATATTTTTTAAGAAACTGCCAAACTTTCTTCCAAGATGAACCCTAAAGTAAACTAGGGATTTGGGATGATAATTATATGTCAATGAAGGTTCATAAATTATCAAATGTACTGTTTCAGTGGAGGATGCTGATAATGGAGAAGGCTATGCAGGTGTAGGGAGAGAGGATACATGAGAATTAACTTTTTGTACCTTCTGCTCAGTTTTTCTGTTAACCTAAAACTGCTCTACAAAAACCTGTTAAAATAATAAGTTAAAAGTATAATGGAGGAAAAGGAAACTCTTTTAAAAAAGCAATAACTTATAAATACCTAAGTTCCTCAAACTCAGGGACAAGCATAATTTATCTTCCTGACCCCTCAACCTGCCAATTACCTGTTAACTGGCTGGTGAAATATGCCTATTTTCTTTCTTTCATTCCATTTGCATCTTTTTTTAAAGGCAGTACTGCTAAATGAATTGTTTGGATCAATATTCAGTGCTGATAATGCTTGTCATAGAGTAGCTGTTTTATCTTGAGCTAAGTTACCTCCTTGATGGTTCTAACTACCTCAAGAGTAACTGATTTTAGTTAACTCCCTATTAAATTACAGTCATGTATTGCTTAACAATGGGGATACATTCTGAGAAAGCAATTCATTGCTCAAGCATCATAGAGTGACCTTATACAAACCTAGATGGTATATAGCCTACTATACAACTAGGCTATAAGGAGTCTATTGCTCTTTGGCTGAAAACCTGTACAACATGTGACTTTACTAAATACTTCAGGCAATGGTAGTACAATGGTATTTGTGTATCTAAACATATTTGAAAATAGAAAGGTACAGTAAAACTATAGTATAAAAGATAAAACATGGTATATCTGTATAGGGCACTTGCTATAAATGAAGCTTGCAGGACTGGAAGTTGGTCTGGGTGAGTCAGTGAGTGAGTGGTGAGTGAATGTGAGGTTCCAAAACATTGTATGCTACTGTAGACTTCATGAACACTATACACTTAAGTCGTACCATATTTTTAAAAGTTTTTCTTTCTTTAGCAATAAGTTAGCTTGCTGTAACTTTTAAAATAAACTTTAAGGCTGCTTTACTGTTTTATGGCTCCTCCACTTTTTCAATAAGTAGATGGAATACACTCTAAAATAACAATAAAAAGAATAGCATAGTAAATACATGAGAAGGCAACAGAGTCATTATTCTCATTATCAAGTATTAAGTACCGTACATAATCGTATGTACTATGCTTTTGTCGTATTTACTATGCTTTTGTAACACAGTAGGTTTTTTTTCACTAGCAACCCCACAAACGCATGAGTGATACAACATTATGACAGTTAAGACCTCACTAGGCAGTGACCACTGTCATATGTGAAGTTAAGACCTCAGTAGGCACTAGACCATTGTCATGTATGAAGTCCACCATGGTATGAAACACTGTTAGGCTGTGCACTATTATAGGTATTTGGAGTTTTATAGTCAAATGCTCCTTAAACAGTAACATCTAGATCCAGCTATGGACAGATACCTAAGTTTAGTGGTATCCCCCCAGGTTGTGGAAATAGCAGAATGTTGTGGAATATTTAAGCCATCATCACACCATTATTATACACCATTGTTTTGGGGATACACCTACATTTAGTTTTAATTAGAAATAATTGCTTTCAGTAAGTTTACTTTATACCTAACCACATAGGCTCAGCTTGTTTCAACTTCTGTTACCATGGGAACAAATAAATGAATGAATGCAATTGTCTGGGCAAGGTGCAAGTAATTTCTTTGGCGTATTGTTTTCCATTTTAGGATAGAACACTTGTCAAAGTGAAGGGCTAGAATTCTCTCACCAACTTTAAATATCATAATTTTGACACTGCATAATCCACTTATAACTACTTTTAGAGATTTCTGGAAATTTTAGCTCTGATTTACTAATATGTTAGAGCTGTGCATGGAATATTTGTATTTTATTTCCTTTTCTGTGAATTTCATGGTGTGCTCTGTGATGTTTATTTTCAAGTGCTATATGTTAAAAAAAAATGAGGACTTTTTCTTAACAAAATCACAGGGGACCCCCAACATACAATAAATGTTTCAAATTGACTTCATAGCATAAATAGCTCTTTTCCAAGGTTCAAGTAAAACTTCAAGCCAAAGGCCTGAGAGAGGTGGTGTTACATATACCTATGGATCTAGGAAAGTTTCAGAATCTGGTTCCTGCTTTATAAATCTTGTAATCAAGTTGAGTAGCCTAGGTTTGCAAGCAAATAACTGCCAAAGGTGTGAAAACCCCTAGGAAGACTTGCCCAACGTTTATAGCCATCATGTTCGGGGAAAGGGAGGAGGTGCTATTTTTTAATAATTTTTAAAAATCAAATGGACTAACTTACAATGAGTCTGCATGACGCAAAACTACAAATGGAGTAGTTAAGCAGGATCAAAGGTCACATTGTATAGGTTTGCATCCCAGGTTCATCCCTTGTTAGTTGTGGAATTTTGGACAAGCTGCTTAATTTCTCCAAGTATCAGTTGCTTCTTTTCGAAAATGAAATATTTCTTGGGGTTATGAGGAGGACTGAAAAAAAGGGGAAATGCATGGAAAGTGTTTACCATATCAAGAATTTAACTAATGTTAACAATTGCCAGTAGTATTAAACAGACTGTGACATCTGTATGTTGTGCACTAAACTTTCACCAGCTTTATGTGGTAACACTATCTCATTCGGATCAGAAGCTGCTTCTAGCAATTAAAGCAATTAAAGACAACTTTTTAATTAACATAGGATAATTAATTCATGTCTTAATAAGCGCTGTGTGTTTGATGAGAGACATCAAAACAAAATATTCAAAAATGAAAGTGACAGAAGCAAAATGAAAAAGAAAGAGGGATTATTGCTGATGAGAAGGTTGAGGATTTCCAGGGCAGATCCTAAGTGTAGGAGAGTGTCTGAGAAGAGAGAAGTGTAGGGGCAGGAGGGTTAGGATGGTCATCATCATGGCCTTAGCTCTTGCCATCCCCCCATCTCTGCCCTTCAGCTGTGCTGATCGGCTTTCAATTCTTCTCACACATCATCTTTTCCCAGTATGAGCTTTTCTACTTGCTTTTCTTTCTGCCTGAAGCATTCTTACCACCCCTCTTCATCAAGCTAATTCTTCCCTCTTTTAGGTATCAATTAAAACATCACTTCCTTTCAGAAATCTCTCTGATGCTCTGGACTGGGCCAAGTTCCACTGATAAATTCTTCCATAACACTGGGTGCTTGCTCTGTCGTCTCATGTTATTGTATCCACTGGCTCACTGTTTGCCTTCCCTGCTAGCTTATAAAGAACAGACACTAATTCTAACGCCTATTTGTCTTGCAGAGATCCTAGTACTTAGGTGCTCAGTAACTACAGGTTGACTCACTGGTGAGGAAAGGTAAGCTTAAGATATTTCTGTGTTCTTCCTCAACCACCTGTCCTTGGCGGCAATAGTGCCCAGAACATTGCTTGTATCCTATAGGATGGGGAACAAAGTACGGTGCCTATCCAGCAAACAATGGACAAGATTTTCCCATGCATAATTCTTTATGCTTTGTCCTGCTACTCCTACCATAAACCTATCAATTGCCTCTTAGTTTTCCACTTGTAGAACCGACGATCTCTTTCCTTGAGTTCCAATGGCACTGGAAGCTATGTTGGAAGGCAACTAGGAGAACTCAGGGGTCAAGACAAGAAACCAGGAACTTGAAAAAACTCTAAGGACATTCATTCATTTATTTAACAGTAATTTAATAATAGTAACAATAAGAATAATGATAATAATAAAAATAGTTGGAAACTATTAACTATATTTCTCACATCACTTCATTCCATTCTCACCATGACTCTATAAAGTAGGTACTATTAATATCCTCATCTACAGACAGGAAAACTGAGTCACAACACAGTGAAGCAACTTTTCCAAAGTCACATATGCAACACAATTATGAAGCCAGAATTTGAACCTAAACTCTCAACCAAAATGCACTTTTTCATCTCGTGGTCTTGGTATTGGTAACTATGTCCCAAGCATGAGACTAGATGCTGGGAATTCTAAAAACAACTAAGTCCCAGACTGTGGTCTAGTGGAGCCTGCACTGGGTGACAAATTAACAGGTGCAGTGCTAAAGACTGGACTAGTGGGATATATTTCATGGTAGGCCATAGGGGAAACTATCAGGATGCTTGCTCTGGGAGCAAGCATCTGCTCCCTGGAATGACAGGTCATTTGGTAGACATTTTAATTCACTTTGCAC
The DNA here is from genome assembly GCA_963574415.1 of Tarsius wallacei. NCBI lineage: Eukaryota > Metazoa > Chordata > Mammalia > Primates > Tarsiidae > Tarsius > Tarsius wallacei. The sequence goes on from CAUYQG010140546.1 coordinate 62,623, forward strand.
TTGCATAGGCATACACATTCACATAAGGTTTTGCAGTATTTGGGCAATTTATGTGCCTGAGACACCAGGAAGAAAGTTATTCTTAAACTCTCAGGGTATTTATTTCCCTTGGCTTATGCTCAGCTTACCCTTAGACAAAGGATATGTTTTTTGTTTTGTTTTCTTTGTTTGTTTTTTGTTTTCCTATAGGTTGAGCAGCCTTAATCTGAACATTTGAAATCCAAAGTACTCTAAAATCCAAAATTGTTGAGCACCAGCATGATACCACAAGTGAAAAATTCTACACCTGACCTCCTATGACAGGTCACAGTCAAAAGACAGTCAAAATTTAGTTTTGTGCACAAAATTATTTAAAATATTATGTAAAATTACCTGTAGGCCATGTGTACATGATGTATATGAAACATAAATAAATGCTGTGTTTAGACTTAAGTCTCATCCTCAAGATATCTCATTATGTATATACTAATGTCAAAATCCAAAAAAATTCAATATCAGGACACTCCTGATCCCAAGCACTTTGAATAAGAGATATACAGCTGGTACTTAAAAGGAAGAAAGACTTCAGCTTTGGAAGCATATAATGTGATTTTAAGTTATTAAACCATTATTAAGGTATGGGGAAGCATTTCCAAAATGTTCCTCAAGGCCTTTGATTCAAAGGAAAACTATTCTATTAATATATGGTTAGTATTTTCTATCTAAAAATTGGCTAATTTGTGCATTTTGTGATTTAACATTTTCAAAAACTCTAGGAAAGGGGACACATTATTAACTCTTTGCTAAATATAATCAGTACTATTCTCTTTCTTGTTTTTGATTCCAGAAATATTTTCTATATAGCTTAGTGGCATGACTTGGTGATACCAGCACAGCAACTGTGGTTCTGTCTCCTCTTTGGGCTCACAAAATACATGTGAGTTAATAGATATCCATGATAACTGTGGATTTTATAACTCAGAAACTAAAACCTTAAATTGATTGACTGTTGGTTGGCCAAGCAATATAAAATAATAAGCAGAGCATTAGAAGATACAGATTTTAAGCTCTTGACTGCCTCTTACTAGCTACTGAGTCCAAAAAATATTGAGCACATACTGTGTACTGAACACTGCACTAAGCTCTGGAAATACAAAAGTGTACGAGACAACATGGCCCCTAACTTTGATGGAACTTACATTCTATGGTATGGAAAAGAGCTTTTTTTTTTTTTTTTTTTTGGGGGGAGCTAAATCAAATCAAACTGATTGAAGTGTAATGAAAAAGGAAAATTTTGGGGAGTGGCACAAGATGAAGTCATACTGGAAGTCAGGGTGGAGGGAGTGAATTCAGGCTATAACAAAGGTTTTGGAATATATTTTATGTGCAGTTAGGAAGAAGCTGCCAGTAAAATGAATTGTTCTAAGTCAGACTTTGCTGCTTATAAGTAACATGAACCCACAAAAACTAGCTCAAATATAGAAGGCTTATCATCAGGCAAAAGAGGTGTCTTATAGAAACTAGTGAGGAAATGAAGAATAACCAGGTCTTACTGGAACTGAAACCAAGGAGTAAGTAGAAAACCATTATTGCTGAGACTGTTCTCCGTCATGTTTTCTCTACTCACCTGCTTCTCTCCTTTCTTTACAAACTGCCTTCCTCTATCTATTCATACTAAACCTGTCTCAAAGTGGGTGCCTCAAGCCCTAAGTCAAGGTAACTTATCAACTCGGCTACTCAGTCTATGGCCATAACACTGTGAACCTCCTGATCTCATCAGAAGTTGGAAACTAAGCAGGATTGGGCCTGGTTAGTAGTTGAATGGGAGAACTTACTGTCTCAGTTTATCAATTCCAGCTTCCCTAGAGTGAAACTGAATAACCTTTAGCTCACTTCATTTTGGGTGAAGTCCTTCATATAAAACTTTGTTCTGGGGCTTGTAATAGGCTACCTAGATCAGTTGTCAGTCTTTGATCCAGGGAGCTGTAGGTGGCAGGATGGTGTCACATAGTACAATCATAGTTTTTCTCCCTCAACATTTAAGAAAAATAAGGAATGGAAAGTTAACTTACTAGTAAATTTTGTAGATATGTGAAAACTGTGCTCTTGTCAAGCTCACATAATTTTGATAAGGGTCAAATAGCCCTTACACACTTTGAAATTTTTTGGTAAACTGTTAACTTCGTGGATTTTTGCTCACTGTCAGGCCACCTAAATAAAGTATACAAGAAAATGCATTATGGTACACAAAATTCTAAGGAATAATGTAGACAGAAAATTATTCTAGGCATTTATCCACCATATTTCCCAAGACTCGCTCTCTTGATGATCCTGAATACAAGTGGTTAAAGTGATAATTAACTTTCCAAATTCTGATCGAAACTAGTTTTCAACTGTGCATTATGACCCTTTCTAAAAGGGTTTATGACACCATTTGGGGCAATGTGATAAAAGGAGAAATATCTAAAATATAGCTATGTACTTACAAAAGAAAAATAAAGTTGATGTTAAAAGGATAACATATTTTTTCTTTTGTTAATGAAAGATACTGCTCCCAACAAGTAGAAGACAGTAGCTATTTTTCTATCAAGGAAGTGGTTCTAGGAGTTGAACTTCTTGTTCAGTATGAGACAACACTTGGAACACATCGTTAAAGCAGAGCAATTGGGAGTAGAGTTTGTGTAGCAGAGATGCCTAGATGTTAAGGGTTTTTTGTTTGTTTGTTTGTTTGTCTGTCTGTCTTTTGGAAAACTGATATAGCAACAAGCCATGATTTGATAGGCAACTTGCTATACAGTTTTACTTTGGTTTTTTTTTTTTTTGAGTCATACCTTTTTAAAGCTTCTAGCACAATGTCATAAAATAAACCATGTACATGAAAATTGGTTTCAAATCCCTGTATCTGTCTGTGGAATACAGATCAAGTGACTAAATCTCAATTTTAATGTATCCAGTGGGAAATTCAGCAAGGCCTTTTCTATTGTCTTGGAATTTTGACAGAGGTCTAGGAAATAAAAAACAAAGAATATGAAATACTGGTGTACGTTTTAAAATGAAATCTAAACCATGAATGTAAAATGTGCTAAAGGGTTATTAAAAACATTATAGTCCCTCAGCTACTATAAGTATAAAAGAAGATATGGAAGGCAAACAGACTTTATTTGAAAAAGAAAGGAGTGTGATTACTTTTACCTCAAGCCCACCACATGTAGAAGGGGATATGTTTTCAAGAGGGGAGTTTAACTCCTCACTCCAACTGGAAGTTACAAATCTGAGGTCCCAAGACCATTAAGGAACTAGTGTTGAATGCAGGGAGAAAGTCTTCACCCAATGCTTATAATGTCTTCTCCAAGGTCTCTTCTCAGTGAGGTCTTCCCTGACCGTTTAACTGCAATCTCCTTTCCATAATCCCGTATCTTTCATGTTCTTCATTTTTTTTCTTCATAGCATTTATCACTTTCTAATTTATGATATAATTGATTAGCTGTTTAATTAATTATCGATCTTCCTACTAAACAATGTAAATTCCATCAGGACGGAGTCCGTGTTTTGTCCCTCACTGTAGCATGAGTACCTTGAACAGTAACCGACAAGTGATAGGAATTAAATACAATGTTGAAGTGAATTACATTGTAAACCCCTGCATGTCCTTTGCAGTCTAGGGAATGCAGGGTACCTGACTCTCTGAGGGGACCAAGCTGGCTGGAGGGTCCCTGAGAATAGGAAGAGTAGAATGGTCAGAAAGGGGACAATCGGGACAAGAATGTAGGCCAAGTGTATGAGGAAGGTGGTTATTGGCTCTGGTCATCACATAAGGGAGCTCATCTGGAGGACAGCCTATGGGGTGAGTGTGCCGTCAAAACAGGACCTGAGGAGAAGTGGCCAGTGACCAGAAGAAGGAGCATTTTAGTACTGAGAAACAGAACAAAAAGTGGTGCCAACAAGGAAGACTCTCTGAGCCAGCATGGGACATCTTGAGACTTTCCCTATCCCTTCATCGCCTCTGCACTGCTCCAACCCTAGAAAAAAGGGAGTCAGATTAGTGACCCAGAAAGAGGGATGAAAGAGTAAAGCAAAGAAACAGGGAGAATGCACTTACCACCCCTACTACCTTCTTACTGTAGTCTTCACCCAATGTTCATATTTTCTCCAAATTCTCTTCTCAGTCAAGCCTTCTCTGACCATTTAACTGCAATTCCCTTTCAGTGATCCCCATGTCCTTCCCCTGCTGAATTTTTCTCCATTGCATCTATCACTTTCTAATTTGTTATGTTATTTATTATCTTTTTGGTTAATTGTCTGTCTCCCTATTCAACAATGTAAATTCCATCAGCATGGTGACCAACCCAAGTCCAGGGTGGGGAATTTTTAATCTATTGAGAGAGTAACGGTGTGATATTTCAAAACCTTAACTTGAAAAATCTCTCCTAAATAAAACTTATTATATGTGAAACTGACAAAAAATAGGAATCCACTTGAGACCAATAGGTTTAATTACAAAGAGCAGATTTCAAGGGCAATGATGAAGAGGGAAAGTTATTTTTTTTTTCCTGTTAGTGTCCTCCTGAGGCAGCCCACCCAATAAGTCTAGGATGTGTCAAATAAGTGATGTAGAGTGTATAAATTTCCCAGGACACTGCTGGACACATGGTAGAACCTCAATACATCACTGTGGTCAAGGGTAGCATAACCACCTGCAGCCTTCCAGAAACATCCTCAACTGCACATCCAGTCTCTGACACATTTCCCCACTCAGTTTACATAATTCTATATTTATTTATCTCTTCCACTGAGATTTATCTGACATTTCCATTAGTTTGCCTAAAGCAGAGACTATAGATTTCTCTTTCTTCCTGTTTTTATGATTTCTAGTGATAATGATGATTTTCAAGATAGTCAAAATTACTAATTACATTAAAATAATGGGTATTCTTATGAGCACTTTGAAGCATTATTCTTTTTAATCCTCATCACAGCCCTAAGAGGTAATTACAGATGAATAAAAATGAGATTTTCCAGAGTCTGTGGAATTTGCCTGCAATCACTCAGCTGCTGTCAGGTGTGATGTTAAACAATAAGCAAAAAAAAACTGGTCAGGGCTTTCCCCAACATCCTGAGAGGTGAATCCATGCACATGGTGGTACGTGTGCATCCTTTACTGTATTCTCTGTCTAAAGATCCTCTTTTATTGTGAAATCAGGACAGTTAATGCATGTTCCCTTCACTGCGTTCCTTGCATGGAAGGTCTAGTTTGTAATCTTATCACACGTCTGCAAGATGAAAACCAGCTTTCTTGGTTCAGCAGATAAAATCAATGCTTCAAATAGAAAGCCTTGAACCTCTATTATTGAATGCAATGGTCCAAACAGAAACTCTGGTTGTCTAGGCAAAAATATCAGCAAGAATTCCTTTGTCTATTTCTAATTAATTCTATCTCCAGGTCCTCTGCCTTATTCATCCCATTTGGAGAAGCGTTCCTGAAATGAATCAGCAGGCAGCATCTGGTTGCTTTTGCTTTGACGGGAATGTTCCATAGTCTAATGTTTCCAGAGGCAGACCAGGCCACAAGGTTGCTGCTACTCCTACAAGTGAGAGGATCACATAGATAAGCTGTTGGTGAATGTAAGGCTTGATATATCTCAGCACATCTCATATATTACATTGTATGTATCACTCTTTCTACACCTTCACTGCTGCATCTTTGCAATTAGTGACATCTGAATTAATGAGATACTACTTAAGTGCATAAACTCTCCCAAACCATAAATATTTCCATAGCTCTAACTAAGGTATCAGCATTTTCTTGCTTACAGTTCTGCATTCTACTCAGCTGATAAAAGGACTTCTATTATGATTTGGCTAGTGATATGTTGAATTTTATTAGTCCTTCATTTGTAAGTAAAGAACTTCCCAGGAACAAAGGTGCACTAATATATATAACGGGCACATCCTCAAGGAGAACATGAATAAAAATCCAGATTTTTATTTGCTTATTATTTATAGATAGGCTCATGTTGTTAGGGAGACGCTGGATCACAGTCTGTTATGAAGCCGTTCTGCCAGTGTTTGGGATTTTACATCTTTTCAAATCCTTTCTTTAGCCCATGGCTTGGAGATTAGATTTGGTTTCATGAACTACCACTGCTTTCTGCCTGAAATTAGAATGCTCACAAGGCAGCAGAGAGAGGCCAGGCAATATACATCGACAGATATGGCTGCAAAACTGGGGATGATATTACCTTGGCCTTACCTTGGCTTTTGCATGCTGCGATGGTGATTAGGAACAGGAAAATTACAAATTTTCTGAAAATGCCTTCTGCTATGTTTCCTATCACCCAAGGAATTGTGTTCAGAACACAAGTACACTTCAAGGAAAACAAATGGAAACTTATTCTCTGGATTTTAGCTAGCATCAAGTCCTGGTCCCTTTGAAAATTCCTTTTGGATCTAGTTGTTCTGAACATTTTGTTTGTGTGTGTTTAATTAATTTACATGTCTTTCTGGAATCATTCTTAATTTGTTCATGGTGCAAAGCATCTTTTGGCTAATGATGTCAACAGCAGACTCAAGGCATGCTGGAAAGGCCATGCTGGACTTGCTCAAAATGAGAGCCACCATTTGCTGAGCCGCTACTCAGCAAGACACAGAGGCAGGCCCTTAAGCATGTTAACTCTATTCCTCATCATAGTCAGGCCAGATGTGTAATGATTATCCACAAGTAACTGAGGAGGAAACTGAGATTCAGATTGCAAATTGCTTTAGCGAGGTCATACACCAGCTGATTGACAGAGCTAGGATTCCAATTCAAATTTGACCCTCCAAGTCCCTCCATGAAATCATCACCTGTTAGACTCACAGAAGTTTCTAAATCTCAGAGCTTCACTTTTTTGAACCGTAAAAGTGGGAAAAGAATACCTGTGCTGTTTATTTTCCCAGGATAATACAGAAAACAATTAAAATAATATACAAGAAAATGTTTTGCAAGATTTCTAGGGCTACAAATATGAGAAGTTTGCTATTATAATGAAAGGAGACTAGGCACATACAATCCCCCAAACAGGATAGAACCTGGGATCTTTATGGCAGACCAAAATAGGTAGACCAACTGGGAGATATACCTAGCTACTAAAAATTATGTCTTCTTCCACAGACAGTTCTGCCAATATCTTGACTTAAATAAATTTTTTTCTTGCCTTTATGTCATACATACTACAGGGATTAAAATTTTTATGGTTAATGTTGCCAGTGACCTTATTACTAATCAGGGTTCTCTTTCCACACATACAAACAATAGTTTCTTTAAAATTTTCATTTATGCAAATAGATCAATTCTCCTAGAAATTTTTTGTAATAAAAGGTGTAATACTTTGAAGGTATTATTCAGATCAACGGTTAGGGTATTTTAAGTCCTGCCTCTCCCCCCCAAAATTGTCATAAGCGGCTCACAATTTTCAGACAATTACTATTTAGAAGAACACTATTATTGTCCAGCCCCACTCCACCAGAATCCATAAAACATAAGCAGCTTGCATAATTCCCTGCTCAACTCTCTCACCTCTCTAATCACATTTCTTTTTAACACATTCGTCAGGACATGAAGCAGAACTCTGGGCATTGATGTGGCCTTTGATTTGCACATTAAACTTTTCAGCTTTTGAATTTCTGAAACAAACGATAATGCTAGGGGAAAGATTATGGACACAGGTCTGGCAAGGCATTGCGCAGACACACTCGTTGGACTTCTGTGTCTGTTTGCTGTCTGTAGCCCATCAAATTTGTAACTGGTGGCAATACATTTGAAAAGACCCTAGCATAGGCATAAACTGCAGTGTATTTGAGAACAGCTTATTGGTTAGGGCAGGATGAAATTCATAACTCGAACTACCTCCTCCCTATGCCAGTGCTGCTGTCCCTCCATCCCAGGTTGACAATATTGGTGTGGTCATCCCATGGCTTATCACTACATGTGACAAATAAGCAAAACGAACAGTAAAAAGGAAGGTATAACACTAATGTAAGATATATTTTAGAATACTAATACTGGAAAAATGTTGCCAATACATTTGAAAACTAATATGAAGTGAACAATTTCTCAAATGAAATTAATCACTAAGAAAAATAGAAAATCTGAGTAGATCTGTAAATATTAATATAATTTATATTCAGGGAGATTCCAAAGCTTATCTCCAGCATTTGTGTGCAGCACCTTATTCAAAGAGCTTGAGTATGAGAAAACTCAGGGAGATGATATGCACATGGTGATATGAAAGGTAAGTCATTAGTTGGAATGATCTCCATGCAAAGCTGGTGTCAGTCGTCAGTCTCCATAACAATAATAATTATAGTGGTAATGACAGCTATGATCATAATGAGTATCAATTATTGAGCACTTACTATGATTTAGGCACTTCATATACATTATCTTATTTCATTTATTGCACAAACTAAGTCCATAAAATAGGTAATATTATCCTGACTTTATAGATGGAGAGCTAATCCTGAAAGAGATGAAAGAATTTGCCAAGAGCCACCCTGCTAATGGCAGGGTGATCTGGGCCCAGGCTTAACCAGCTTGGAGTTTGGGGCTAAATGATCTGATTTAGGAGACGTTCTCTTCAAGACACAAAAAGGCAAGACAGAGCACAAATAAAAGCTATGATTTGGTGCAGCTGAAAGGAAATGCATTTAATCAGTTTTTATGACTGTGAAATTTTTCTATTAGTTTCTCTGAAGATTGTTATGTATCATTGCCACTATACCTGGAATGTAATTTCATTTAAATGTGATTGCAATGACCTTTTACAGAGGGCACTAAGTAAAATTATGCTTTTTTTGTCCCGATGTGTAACTCGGATAGACTTTATTCCTTTTCTCTAGTTTTTTCATCTGCAGTACTAACTTGGATGATACGTTCTTAAAGGCTTGGGATGGCAGCTTATCCATTTTGATTGAACATATTTAATTGATTATTATTGTGTGCAGAAAGAGAGAAACTGAACTTTCAATCTCTGTTTCCCAAAGACTTGCCACTGAGCCTGGCACATAGGAGGTGCACACCAAATGTAGAATGACTGCCCAAACTGTATGGCATGGTGCTAAACTCCATAAATATCAGTTGATATGTCTTCCCCTGACTGAAAAACACCAAAGTCCCCAAAACGAGGAAAACACTACTTTTCCCCAATGAGATGTCCATTCCCATCACCTAGTCTGGTTTCTTCAAAGATAGAGAGCCAAAAAGAATGAAGACAAGCCCCAGCATTGTGATTAAGAAACCCGGGGAATTAGCTTGGAGCAATCTAAACAGGAAACGGGGTTCAGTGTTGCCTGCATCATGAAGACACAAGAAAGTGAAGACAGTGCTGATTGTTTTCAGCATTTACAAAATTTTTAAAAATGATGTTACACCTCACTAGATTGCAAACTTCTTAAATATATGAGTTGTGTAGCTAATGCAACACTTTGCCTATAGGATGCACTGAGCAAATGCTTATCCAAATGAAATAGGAACATCCACTCAGTGTTTTCTGACCACTCACTTTGAGCTGCCATGGTCACTGCTATTGTGGATGTCATTGCCTAGTAAGGAGCTAATTGGCTAATGTGTATAGGAATTGATTGTGACCACCAAAAGACAGACATTTGGGATGATGGGAAGATTTGTATAAACCAAGAATAGTAAAGAAGTTTGGCAGGTAGGTGGAATAAGACTCCAAACTGCCAAGTCTTCTGCCTTCTGGAATGAAAATCTCCCACTTTGATTCTTCTGCTCTCTTCCCTTTCTCCTATTTAATTGTCTTCCTTTTTCCTTCCAGGGCACTATGGAGACTAATGAGCTGTGAAATATTTTTAAATCCTTGGAAAAGAATCCTAGTACTTTTAAATGTCTTTTTTTAATTCAAAGAGGATGAGAAAATTATACATGAGACTGTGCAAACATAAAAGTGGGATGCAGAAATAAAATCGAAAGAAGAGATGGAAGTGGAAGAAAGAAAGTTAGAAACAATCTCTTCAGGGAAAGGGCCACTTTTTAAAAGACAAAACTGATTGAAAGTGATGAGTGCAAAAGACCTTATTTCAGTGGTGCTGAGTTACTTACTAGGTGACATTAGGTTTTTTTTTTTCATTCTCCTCCTCCCCAGGTCCGCCCTCACTTCTTTTACACACACATACATGCATGCACGCACACACACACACACACACACACACACACACACACACACATACACACACCACTCTAAACCAGGACAGACTATGACTCTTAAAGACCGTACCTCAGAATACCTCAAAAATAGTAACAGCTATCTATGAGAAACCCACAGCCAAAATACTGCTAAACAGACAGAATTGAGAACCATTTCCCCTGAAAACCAAAGCTAGACAAGGATGCCCACTCTTACCCCTCCTGTTCAACATAGTATTGGAAGTTCTAGCTAGAGCAATCAGACAACTAAAGGAAATCAAGGGTATTCAAATAGGAAAAGAGGAAGTTAATTTATCCCTCTTTGCAGATGATACGATTCTATACCTCAAAAACCCAAGAGAATCTGTCAAAAACCTCCTTGCACTGATAAAGGACTTTAACAAAGTCTCAGGGTATAAAATAAATGTGCAAAAGACTGTTGCATTTCTATACACCAACACTAAACAAACAGAAAACCAAATAAAAAGCACAATCCCATTCATAATAGCCACACATACACAAACACACACACGCACAGAGAAAAGAAAAGAAAAAGAAAGAAATACCTTGGCATCTTCCTAATCAGAGAAGTCAAAGACCCTTACAATGAAAACTACAAAACACTGCTAAAAGAAATCCAAGATGACACAAACAAATGGAAAAATATTCCTTGCTCACAGATTGGAAGAATCAACATTGTTACAATGTCCATTCTACCAAAGGCAATTGGATTTAACGCAATATCCATTAAATTACCAGCAGCAATCTTCTCAGACCTGGAAATCACAATACAGGAATTCATATGGAAACATAAACAACCACAGATAGCAAAAACAATCCTCAGCAAACAAAACAAAACAAAACAAAACAAAGTGGGAGGTATCATACTCCCAGACTTTAAGCATTATTATAAAGATACAATAAACAAAACAGTCTGGTATTGGTACAAGAACAGGCATATAGACCATTAGAACAAGATAGAGATTTCAGAAGCAAGACCTCAATTTCTCAACCAACTCATCTTCAACAAAGCCTCCACCAACAACTACTGGGGAGAGGAGAACCTATTCAGTAAATGGTGCTGAGAAAACTGACTAACCACATGAAGAAGATTAAAACAAGACCCATACCTATCAACATGTACAGAAATCAACTCTAAATAGATCAAAGACCTAAACGTAAAACCTCAAATTATAGGAACTTTAGAAAATGCAGGAGACAAACTTATGGAAATTGGAACTGGCAACCAATTTCTGATCAAAACCCCAAGTGCCCATGACATAAGAGATAAGATAGACAAGTGGGACCTCATCAAACTAACAAGTTTCTGCAAAACCAAAGAAACCATTGAAAGAGCAGGGAGATAGCCCACAGTTTGGGAAAAAATATTTGCCAACTGTATATTTGACAGAGGTCTAACATCTAGGGTCTACAAGGAACTCAAACATGCCAAATAGAAGAAAACAAACAGCCCCATTACAAAGTGGGCAAAAGATATGAATAGACACTTCTCAAAAGAAGACATATGAGCAGCCCACAGATACATGAAAAAATGCTCAGCCTTACTAGTCATCAAAGAAAAGCAAATTAAAACCACACTGAGATACCACCTAACTCCAGTCAGGATGGCCATCATCAGTAACTCAAAAAACAACAGATGCTGGAGAGGATGAGGGGAAAGGGGAATACTTCTTCACCGTTCGTTGGTGGGAGTGTAAACTAGAACAACCTCTGTGGAAAACAGTATGGTGTTTCCTAAAAGATCTAAAAATTGACCTTTCATACGACCCCGCAATCCCCCTACTGGGAATACACCCAGAGGAACTCAAATCATTCATGAAAAAGATACCTACACACGTGTGTTTATTGCAGCATTATTCCAATAGCAAAAACATGGAACTAACTGTGCTGCTTAGCAAAAGAAGACTGGATTTTAAAAACGTGGTACATATACACGATAAAATATTACACTACCATAAAGAAGGACAAAATTATGAACTTCACAGCAACTTGGATGAACTTGGAGTCTATAATAGTGAGTGATCTATCTCAGAAACAAAGAATTGAGTATTACATGTTCTCACTCATAAGCGGACCTTGACCAACTATTGTAATAGTATAAGAAAAGGATGAGCAGTAGTGGAAAACTGCCAGGGGAGGGAGCTGGTGGGATTGGCAGTAGTGGGAAATTGCCTGAGGGGGGCACACCTCATTAGCAAGTGTACCTGAATAACGTACATTTGTATACCTAACCCTGGATTGTACCCCACATCTTTAAAATAAAACATTAAAAAACTCTCAGCAAAAAGCATCTAGTACACAAGATGCACTGAACAGCTAAATGTCAAAGTGACCTGTCAAGTTGACATTATCCTGGTTTTTCATTGGTCACCCCAGTACTGGCATGATGAGCATGTGAATGGAGTAGCCATGGTGACACAGAGCCAGAAAGACTATTCATTAGCCAACTTAATGGACTACCACTTCTCATGGCAAATCTAGTTACTGATTATTTCAATGCCTAACTTGCCAACCAGAGACCAACACTGAGCTCCCAACAGGATTCTTTGTCTTGAGGAGATCAATTGGTTATTTTATGGCAAATTGATTATATTGAACACCTTCTGTCCTGCAGGAGACAGTCATCCATTCTTCCAATAACATAATTATTTAGCATCTAAGCTTGCCTTTCCTGACTTCTGAGCCATAGTCAACACCACTCACCGCTCTCTAGGGGCTTTTAGATTGCCTTACAAGAATAGAAAACCATAAAACATGGTATGTGATTAAAGGACCCACTTCATAATGAAGGGGGTATAGGATTTATCTCATGATGCTAGAACCCACTGTTTATATCACATTCTATACCACCCAGAAGTAGCTGTCCTCCTAGAGTCCCAGAATGAACTAACGAAGAGGAATCACCATCATACTAAGAGCGATTGGCAGTGGCAGATGAGGTAAAGCTGTGTTTACACAATGAAGAAGAAAGGCTTATGGGGAGAACACAGGTAATTTATTTGTAATTGTTAAATTATGATTGGCCGCAATTAGTGGATGGGGATATTAAGCATCTTCAGCAGAACCTCAATGTGGGGTGGTTTAGATTATTTATGCTCTAGGGTGCCCTGCCCCTGTTGTGGCAGGAGAGCATGTGGGGGCTGAAATAGAGTCTGCATTATTGTCATGCAATCACCCTAACTTTGGGGGCACAAAGATAAGGCAAGTGTCAATTCTGCCCCGGACTACCCGTGTTCTGTACCCAATTTTAAATTATTCAGCTTGAAATTCCAATCATATCGCTGTTAAAAAAAACAACAAAAAAACACTGCAAGGTTTTAGGAGAGAAAGTTTGTGCAATTCTAATCAGATGAGGAATTAGGCAGAACTCTACTCAGAAATAAAGTATGCATTGGCTGGAGTCAGGCTCTCAGAAAATTGAAAAGCTGAATAATAAGAGAAACTCCAACTTTGGGGAGGAAGTTAGGACCCTCATAATTCCATTTCCAATCATTTATTTTTATTGCTGCTGAAAAGGAAAAGTAAAAACTGAAAAATCACACTGTCATTTGGTTAAATACTTCTTGAATATTGGAAAATGAGGTTTATTAATGTAAGAAGGGAGCTCAGGGTATGGCCTATAGTAAATGTTCAGCACATATTTGAATAAATTGTCATTGTGGTTTGAAAAAGACTCTTTAAAAAATCAAAATAAAACAAAGCTTTCATGGTTTAAAGGAGAATTACTTCTCTTAATCCAGGCTTCTGTAAAACTCTGAGCATAATTGTAAGGGCTGTTATTAAGCAGTTATTATATTTCTGGCAATGTTCTAAGTAGTTAGAATCATTAACTATTTAACCTTACAACAAACTATGAGTATAAAATCCCCATTTTACAAATGAGCAAACTAAGAGAGGTTAGAACATTTTCTTAAGATTTCATAGCAAGTTAAAGGTAAAACCAGGCTTTTAGCCAAGACCATAGCAGTCAGTGCCTGACTGACTTCCACACTGCCTGATTTTTGTTTTGGTTTGTTTTTCTTTCTTTCTTTTTAGATTGTTGTTGTTTCTGTTATCTTTTATTCCCTAGGCTAATGTACACTCATGAATCTCTATTTTCCTTTCATTCTCTTACTCCCTTCTCTGGCTGTCCTTTGTTTCTTTTTTGACTCCTTGTATTTATAAAGCCACTCTACCCATGGAAGTTGCTTTTGCTCCTTTAGAAAACTGGGGAGGTAAATCTCCCCTTTCTTTATATTCACTGCTAATATGATAAAATCTAAGCCCCCCAGCTTAGCATAAAGGCCTTCTACAATCTGGCCTTGCCAACTGCTATGGTTTGAATGTGTCCCCCAGAATTCATATGGTATAAACTTAGTTCTTAATGAGATGGTGGAGCCTAATGGGAAATGTTCAAATCGAGCCTCATGAATAGATTAATGTCATTATGAAAAGGTAGTAGGTTTGCCCTTTTTTGTTCTTGCCCTTTCTCTTTCTGCCATGGAAGGATTCAGGCAGCATGAAAGGCTCCATCTTGGAAGAAGAGGGTGGCCTCACCGGACACCAAACCTGCTGACACCTTGACTTTAGACTTACCAGCCTCCAGAACTGTGTCACACTATGTCTCTGTTTATAGATTATAGAGTCTGTGGTATTCTGCCACTGCAGCACAAAACAGACTAAGACAACTGCCTCTTGCCAGGTCCCTGCTTGGCATTTCAATGCTGAACACCATATTGATCATACATCTTTGTTTCCAGACAGGCATTCCCTCTGCTTGAAGTAGCCTCTCTTCATTTATCAGACTGTTGGATTCCTATTTAACTTTCAATATGTAGCTAATATGTCCTCTTCTCTAGAAGCTTTCCTTGACCATTCACATGGTACCATCTGCCACAAAAAAGGAAATGGCCCTCTCAGTCTTATGCCTTATGTCTGTCTCTGTCTTTCGTTTTTCTGCAGTTAACAACAAGAAGCATTGGCAAGCACACGAGAACTACAACAAAAATGTCAAAATCTTGGAGAGAAAATATTCCATGACTGTTCTGAGTTGTAAGAGAAGTCCTACTGAGAAAGTCAGTCTTGAGTAAACCTTGAGAGTTTCGGGTATTACTGATCAAACAAGAATGTTATGGAGGGTTTTCCTGGCAGAAGTAGACAGGAAGAATGAATAACTTTGGAGTTACTTGGATATTATCTTTTGGTTTACTGATTCTTTAATGAAAAAAATAATGGGAAAATTATCTTATGTTTCTTTAAATCCAAGTGGCTATATAAATGATAATAATCCGTTCTAGTAAAATCTATTTTTTCCTCTGAAGCTCAATCTTAAATAAGCCTATTTCTGGGAGCAGACTATCAATGGAACTGTGCCACAGCATTTGTTAGTTGTTATTAAGCAAATGATGCTCAATCCTGATTAGTAAAATGCTATTTAGTTACCTAAGTAATTGAGTGCATTGCAAATAAGCTGCTCCTAAATGGTAATTATCAGGACCTTGGGAACAAGGGGTTCACTTTAAAGTCTTAATCACTTCCATGTATTACTCTTGCTTTTTAAAATTCATTCTGTGAAAGGTCTTAGAAAAATGTCATACTCAGAAAAGCCAAAGCAGACTCACAGCAGGCTTTATTTGTCCTTTGAGGGTTTCTTGCAACATGAATGGGGGTTCCCAGTTGGAGCACAAATATAGGTGAACTGGGGAGAAGTCGAGAACTAGGCAGCTGCTGAGCTGTTTGGTGAGAATCGGTCAGATGAAAAGGGAATGCAGAGCATTGATTCTAGGCAGATATGTCCGCCTGTGAAATTTATGGAGATGGGAAACTACAAAACTTGTTCATGTGAAACAGTATCAGTTTGTTGTTGAAGCCTGAATGAGAGCTAGTGCGTGGCAAAAAAAAAAATGAGGCTGAAGAGATAAGAAGAATCCAGACCTTTTAGTGTCTGATATGCCAATTAAAAGAGGTTGCAGGCCGGGCTCGGTGGCTCAGACTGTAATCCTGCGCTTTGGGAGGCCGAGGTGAGTGGATTGCCTGAGTCCGCGGGTTTGAGACCCACCTGGGCAACTTGGCGAGAGCTCATCTCTACAATAAATCAAAAACTAGCCGGGCATGGTAGCGCGTGCCTGTAGTTCCAGCTACTTGGAAGGCTGAGGTGGAATGATCGCCTGATCCCAGCAGGTCGAGGCTGCGGTGGTTGGGAGCAGCCACTGCACTCCAGTCTGGGCAACTGAGTGAGATTCCAACTCAAAAAAAAAAAAGAGTTTGCACTTTTCCCTTTATATCATGAAAGTTGTTTAACGTTTGTCTTCAAACATGTGTCTTAAATAGACTTCTTGAGTTGCTGCAGGAATGATCAGTTTGGTAGGTTCATTACTGGAATTACCCTTTAGATTAGTTAGAAAACTGTGTGGAATTTCAAGAAATAATCAGTACCTAGTGTATGTCAGCTAATAGTTGCAATATACATCATAAACCCCAGGTTCAAAATTAAAAGAAATAAACAAAGAGGCATAATTAAGAAACCAATAGTGGAGACAACAAAATAAATCATTTAAAAAGTTTAAATTTTTAATTAATCCAGGCAGAAAAGGAAAAAAGAAAATAGATGGCACTGATAGAAACAACTAACAAGGTGGGCGATTTCAACCAAAATATACCAATAATACGATAATACCATTACGTGTAAATTGTCTGAAATCCCGTTGAAATCCAAACTCATTAACTTTTCATGTTAATGAGCTTATCCTCCTCTATCCTCAGGCTCAATAGATGCACCATTGTCTAACAGGGGCACCCAAGTCAGGAACTCATAATATATTGCAGACTCTTCCCTCTACCTCATGTTCACAACATCTCAATACTCAGTCACCAACTCCTCCTTATTTTATCTTATAAAATATTTCTCAAATATGCATTCTCTATTTCTAGTGCTATTTGACATATACTAGGTAATGATGATCTCTTTCCTGAACATCTGCACAGTTTCTTAACTAGTCTAAATGGTATTTCCAGTATTGGACCTATCAAACTAATCATTCCTGCAGCAACTCAAGACTGAGTATTAGATGTTTCATGTAACATTATACCAATTTTACATAGTGTGAAGACTCATACATTCAAATCCCTCATAAACTTGTGTTATTGTTATCAGTCATGTACATCTTTCATGTGTTATAAACCCCACTACTATTTAGTTTTACTTTAGTCAGTTACTGTTAAAAGTATTTAAAAATATCTATTTTTAATATTGATCTTCATTTTTACTCTTGTCCAGTTCTTCATATCTTTGTGTAGATCAATTTTCTGGTCTGGTGTCATGGTTCTTTTGTCAGATAACTTTTAAAAAAAAGTTTCTGGAAGTACAAGTCTGCTGGTAATGAATTTTCCCACAAAAACTTAAAAGTCTTATTTTGCCTTCATTTAAAATAACTATTTTTGCTAGATATAGATTCTGAGTGGCAGTTATCCCCCCAATTGGTTTAAAAAAAAAAAAGATACTATTTTATCTTCTGGCTTGAATTGCTTCTGACAAGAGGTCTGCTATAATTATTGTCTCTGCTTCTTTGTATTAATTTAATTTTTAATTATATGGACATCATTGGGGTTCTTAATGATATCTCAATATATATTATGTATAGAGGCCAGGTCAGGTTAACTGACATATTCATCACCTCAAACATTGATTATTTCTTCATATTGGGAATATTCATTGTCTTCCTTCTAGATATTTGAGACTATATATTATCGTTAATTATAGTCATCCTACAGTGGTAAAGAACACTAGAACATACTCCTATATAGCTGTAATTTTATATTCTTTAACAATTTCTTTGTATTTAATGTGTTGATGATATCTTTTTCTCCTGGCTGCCTTCAAGGTTTTCTCTGTGTCTTTTTTTCAGCAATTTGAATAAGTTATTTCTATTTTAAAAAATTTATCCTTCTTCAGGTTATTAAGAATTTTGGATCTATGGCTTAATGTTTCTATTATTTTGTGAGAATTCTAGCTATTATTCAAATATTTCTTTGACTCAGAGTCTCTTCGCCTTCTGTGATTTAATTACACATATGTTAGACCATTTGATACTGTCCCACACTTCTTAAATGCTTTGTTCTCCCTCATTCCTTTGTCTCTGTCTTTTTCTTACTGATTTTTCACTTTGGATAATCTTTATGAGTCTGTCTTCAAATTACTTAATTTTATCTTTGTGTAAAGTATACTGACTATTTCTTGAATGAATTCTGTGAATTACTATTGCATTCTACCCCCTCACATTTCTGCTGAAATCTTGCCTATAGTTTTTAAAAATTGAAATCACTCAACTGTTTATCTATGTCTTTTTCCTACACACATTAACCTATTAATCATAGTTATTTAAGTTTTTATTTTGAAATCATTTTAGGCTCACATGAATTTACAAAAATAAGACAGAAGATTCCCCTTTATACTTCACCCAGTCAATATCAGCATAATGATGAAAACCAGTAAATTGACACTAGCTTAATGCCATTAACTAAACTATAAAACTGATTTGAATATCACTAGTTTTTACAAGCAATTTTATATATCTGTGAAATTTAAAATCTCTCATACGTATAGGGTAATGTCACTAACACCACAGTCAAGATACAGAATCATTTTATTACTATAAAGAAATGTTCTTATAGTATACCTTTTTAGTCACACCCTCCATTCCACCCTATTTCCCAGCAATTTCTAATCTGTTTTTTTATCATTATAGTTTTGTCATTTCAAGACGTAATATAAACTGAATTATACAATATGTAACACTTAAAATTAACTTTAAAATGCAGCATATTGTCTTTGAGATTCATCTAAGTGGTTAGATGTATCATTGATTTGTTCTTTCTTATTACTGAATAGTGTTCAATTATATAAATGTATCATAATCTGTTTATTTACTCATTGAAAGACATTTGAGTTATTTTCAGTCTTTAGCTATTCCAAACAAGGTTGATATGAACATTCATGTATAGGTTTTTGTGTGAACATAAGTTTTCATTTCTCTTGGATAAATATTCAGGAGTAGAATTGTTGGACCATAGGGTAAATGTGTATATGTATAACTTAATACAAAAACTGCCCAACAGTTTTTCAGCATTGCTGCACCATTGTGTATTCCCAACAATGTATGAGAGATTTCATGGTTCTACATCCTTGTCAGCACTTGATATTGTCAGTGTGTTTTCTTTTAGTTGTTCTAGTAGGTGTGCAGTGGAATTTCATCTTGGTTTCATTTTGCATTTCCCTAATAACTAATGGTGTTGAACATCTTTTTATATGCTTCTTTGCAATCCATATATCCTCTTTCATAAAGTTTTTTTTTTTTTTTTTGAGTCGGAGTCACACTCAGTTACCCAGACTGGAGTGCAGTGGCTGCTCCCGGCCACCGCAGCCTCGACCTGCTGGGCTCCGGCGATCCTTCCGCCTCAGCCTTCCAAGTAGCTGGATCTACAAGTGTGCGCTACCATGCCTGGTTAATTTTTTTTTATTTATTGTAGAGATGAGGTCTCACCAAGGTCCCCAGGCAGGTCTCAAACCCGTGGGCTCAGGCAATCCACTCACCTCAGCCTCCCAAGGCGCAGGATTACAGGCTGAGCCACTGAGCCCTGCTTCATAAAGCTTTTTAAAAGATCTTTTTCTACTTATAATAAATATTTTAAAGTTCCCTATCTAACAATTCCAAAATTGTAGTCATCTTTGATTCTGTTGATTGCTCTGGTTCTTAACAATGAGTTGCATTTTCTTTCTGAGTCTTACACGTTTTGATTGAATGGCAAACATATATGTGTAGAAGATCATAAGAAACTGAGATACATAGTATTTATGCCTGGAAATGGCACACTTCTTTAAGGCTGTCCATGTCGGGTGTTAAATCCATCTATTCAGGAGTGTAACTAGACTTCGGTTTTGTTGTTGGTATGGTCTGCCTCTGTCCCCTATAGGTTTTTAATTTTTGTTTGGCTGCAGTATTTATTTCCACAGTAATGTAAAGTTTTTGTTGAGAGAAACATTTAAGCAGAAGGGTAGGATTTCATGCCTTTCATGTAGGCATGGCCTAAACTCTCCTGCATACGTGCATATAGTTTTTATAACAACTATTCAACTCTGCCCTTCTAGTATGGAAACAGCCATAGACAATTCTGTAAATGAATTAGTATGATTATGTTCAAATCAAGCTTTATTTATTAAAATAAACTGCAGGCTGAATTTGACTTGTGGGCTTTGATTTGACACCCCTGGTCTACGGAATAAACTCCAAATGCCCTATTATGATTTTTGGAGGCTTCTTGCATTCCTAAGTCTGATCTTTTCTCATTATTTTAAATTCATATTATGAAAGAAACCATTTCAACCAGAGCATTAGTACAGGCAAGTTGCTTCATTGATCAAAACATTGGTTAAAGAAATGAAACACCACAAAAACCCACCTTAAATCATTTTAATATCAAATGTAATTATGTGCTTATTTGTCACTTTTAAATGTAAGGCTAAGACTTTTACTTGTTTTTATCCATCATCTTTTTTTAAAAATAAAATACACCCATAATCCATCTTTTATAATTTTGGATTCGAGTTTCTTTAGACTAGAGTAAGAAGTTGTCATACCAGCAAAACAATCTGAGGCAGAATTCCATTGCAGGGATTTTTATAATCTTCCTCAATCTTTTTTAGTTGCACCTCCTGAGCTTAATTCTATTGCAACTTTTTTAGTGACTCACTAAAACAAAAGTCAAGTCTTTCTAAAGTGGAAGTAGAAATGGGCAGGCTTATTAGGGGCTATCCTGCTAGCTATGGGAGTTCAATTAGGGTGTTTTGCTCAAAGAACAAAAAATGTTGATTAATCTAGCAAGGCAGTTAAGATGCAGTTGAGAGAGCTTCTACTGGGAACCACTTATTGTTCCTTGACCATACCCAACCTTCACTCTGCCATGCCCTTTTGTTATGCTGCTCTCTTGGTCTGGGAAGTTATTTATGCACCTCTAACTGAAGAATAGCTTGTATTTTCTCAAGGTTTAGTTCAAAGTCACCTCTTTTTGACACCTTTTCTGAGAACTGAGATTGGTTTGGCTATTTCCTCCTCTGTACCACTTCTTACCCTACAATTATAATATGTTAATACAGTAAATGTTTGTAGTTCTTACCTATTCCACTATACTGTGGGATAACGGGTTGGTTTTTTAATTTAATTTAATTTTTTATCTTTTAGCTCTACTCCCTCAGGCCCTAGAATTTTGATATTACATAAGAACAGCTTGGTAAATTTCAGTTAGTTGAATTAATACATTATCACTGCTGTTGCTTGATTGGCTGACTGCAGCATAGGTGATTTTACAGAGCAGACAGAGCCACACCGATCATCTCCTTCAATGTAAATTAAAATGATGATTACAGAATCAAGATGCTAAAAAGAGGAACATGATTGGAAATTTTGATCCCCAAGTAAATTTCTAAAATAACTCTTTGGATTCTTAGATCACTGCTAGATTGAAAGCTCCTGATTGGCACTGACTGTGCCTTACTTATGTTTAGAGTTTGTTCTTTTCATACTGCCTGGGCAGATACTATGAACTTGTTAAATAAAGGAGGAAATGTCGACCTGTTAAACGTATTTAAACTTCTTAAAAATGCAAAGGCCACTAGTTTAGGATTCACCCCATGTAAAGGGCAAGTTGAATCCCCATTTCTTGGATTCTTGCTTGCTCTCAGGAATCTACATTGCTGTTTGCAATTCCCCGTGCAGAGCAAAGCCATGGAATAATGAACACTTGGCAAGCTGAGTAACTCTTTTTCTTGGCAAGTGAGTAGTACATGAACATTTGTCACACTGGATAAAGGGGATATTGAATATAAACACAATTTTTTATGAAGACATTGACATTTCTGATAATATAAGATCTTTTTGGCCTTAACTGTGGAGTTACAGAGAAGGGGTACTCTGGTTTTCCTGGAGGGACACTGTGGGTAACAATATCAACTACATTTCCAAAGCATGCAATCTTCCAGCTCAATTCAATGTCTTTAGTGTTGTTCTAAAGTGAGGGTGTGTGTAATAATAGCTTCTTTGCTTGTGATTGAACAAGAAACTATTTTTGATATTGCTAAGGGTCCCTCTCCCTTCCACTTTTCTTTTTTTAACAACCAAATGCCGAGGACGCTCTAAATAGAACAAATCTTGAAGACCTCGTGTGAAAATTTGTTTAATGACAGAACTGCATTGCCCAACCTGATGTCAGGTGCTTAACAGCCAATTAACATTATTTCTCAAAAAGTATATTCTTGTGTCTGTATGTTTTGGGCTCATTTTACAATATTAATATGATTCTGGCACTGTGCCCTTTACCAACATTAAGTACCAGCTGAGCTTAATGGCCTAACTGTCAACTCCCCAGCTCTTTATTAATCCTGGGGAAGTGGCCCACACCTCAGTCATTACTGCTCAATTAGGTAAATAATCATCACATTCATTCTCATTAGAGTACTCTCTTCACAGAAAGCTTTGTTCCTGAGGTTTTCAATTAGTCTTAACAAGTCACAAATGCCAGAAGTGCCTCCCTTTCCCTATTAGTTCCCCCAACCAAATAAAATGCTGTATCTAATTAGGGAAACCCAACTCCTCACAAAACTTCTCTTTGCTTCTGTTATGTGCAGAAACCAAGTATCTCATTGCCTGGGGGCCAACTGGCCTGCCTGTGTTGTTGGTTCTTGCTGGGGGATGGATAACTCTTGTGCTCATAGGTACAAGCATCAGCTTCAGCAAGTGTAAATGCTTTCTTAAAATAAGGAAAAATAAGGCATTGAGTCATCACTATTTCTCCTCCTCAGTCCACTTTAAGGGGAAATTTCTTGAAGCATCGTAGTATGTAATCATCACAGTACAACATAGAGCTCAAACAGACTCTGAGTATAAATATGACAAATGGACTTGTTTCCTTTTTTAAAAGGCTTTTGTTTTCCTAGTAAGAATTCACACAAATGGTCTGGGATGCTTAGAAAATAAAGGGAAGGAGAGAAGAGTTCCATTTTTGGTTATCCAAGAGGCAAACTCTTCAAATGTGTTTTCCCCTTTGCCCAAGAGAAATGAGTTGTAGAAGACTGAGATGGGAGTGGTATATTTTTTTTTTTTTTGAGTCAGAGGCTGTTGCCCAGGCTGGAGTGCAGTGGCATGTTCACGAGCACCCCAGCGTCAACCTGCTGGGCTCCCACGATCCTTCCACCTCAGTTTTCCAAGTAGCCAGAACTACAGGTGCATGCTACCACATCCAGCTAGTTTTTGATGTATTGTAGAGATGAGGGCTTGCCAAGTTGCCTGGGCCAGTCTCGAACCCGTGGGTTCAGGCAATCCACTTGCCTTGGCCTCCCAAAGTGCTGGGATTACAGGCTGAGTCACCGAGCCTGGCCTGGAGTGGTAAATTTTAACAAGAAATATCTGTCTCTCATATCATCCTGCAGCAATCATGTACGGCTTGAACATAGGGCAGTGAGGCAGCCATAGAGAAAGACCTGTTGTCCTGCTGGGAGGAGCATGGTTCAACATCCAGCTGTTATTCCTCAGGGTTTGCCTCATCTTTCTAGCTGAGATCATGCTATTCTTGATACAACCTCTAATAATGACTAAGTGAAATCCCAGTAGAAAGGTCTAGTCATTTCCACCCAACAGGGGAATCCTTAATGAGCTGACAGAGACTGTCAGTTTGATGGCATGCTCTAATTAGTCCTCCTGCACAGTTCTACTCCTTCCCATTTCACAAGTGTGACTTCCCTCCAGACCTTGGTATACTTGATTTTGTTTCAGCATCTGCTTCCCAAATAACCCAACGTGATTAAGGACATAAGGCAGGAAGGGGCACAGGGTCATTTCATTATCTAGTGATGGTCTTTATGGTTACCTCTGTTGAATAATCTAAGATCTCAGCAGAATTCCCATTTATTCAAAACTAAAGCCAGTGGGAAAGCCACTAGGATGCTAGAAATTACTACATGATGATGATTCCTATGCTCAGAGACTATTTGCTAAGAAGCCTGCCTGTCTATGCGCAGACATCATGCTTTAGCTCCTATTAGAGGTCTGTAACAATCACTGATTCACTCATTGTAGAGATGTTGTTGAGGGTATTTTCCTGCTGTATTATTAAGGTCCTGAATACAAAGCTCCATAGATTCAGTTTTCCTCATCAGGAAACATCTTGCTATGCCTTTCCTTCAAGACTAGAGTGAATCATACCTAATCAGTTTTGCCCTTAGTTTTGGCCTCTAGGAAGCACAGAATAAAATATGGATTTGCTGCAATAACTTTGTAGTACCCCAAAGTCTAAACATGTTTCTCCCCCCCTGCAGTTTATGGTTTAATATTTTTCGTGACCCTCTTTATGGTTTTCAGTGTATGCCATATGGGTACTGGAGCCCTACTATGGAATTTTGAATGCTGGCTCTGCCACATGATAGCTGTGCAGTTTTGGACTTGCTTTTAGCCACACCACATTCCAAGTTCTTTTGTAAAACTGGGATTATAAGAATACCTGATATACAGGACTATTGTGAAGGTTAAATGAGATAATCTTAGTAAAGGGCCTGGCACATAAACCTCAGGTCCCTGTTAATTTTGTTGATGCAATGGATAGGGCCAAGGACTTGTCGGGGAGCCTCAAGAACTAGGGATGAGAGAGTGTGTCTCTGTGTCTCACCATAGGTCATGAGCTCCTAGCCAACTTGCTGGAAGATAGCTTTCTGAGAAAAAATAATACTTAAGAGGTAGAGAATTTGTTTAAACTAGACCTACAGTAAAGACTGGTTTTTTGTGTATTATAGTGCATGCTACCTAAACTGATACATTCGATGAATACATTTGATTAATATATTTGATTTCTTTAAGAAAACAATGGTGATTAAATCAACTATTGGCTGATATATAGGTGAAAAGAACTAAGCTAATCTTTGAAAGAATAGAATATGAGTCAGACTATTTGTGATGGGTGGTTCAAGAAATGAACTACTATGTGTTCACTGGGGTGCTATTTATGAGCTTTCTTTGATAGGATGGATGGTCCCGTGCAGGACATTTGGCATCCCTGTACTGTACTTACTAAATGCCAGAAGTGTTCCTGATTGTTCTATCTTTGTGTTAACTCCAAATGCCTCCCCATTTCCAAATGCCCCAGGACTGTCTCCAGATAAGAACCATTGAAGAAAGGAAAGCCATTAGAGTTAGATTTGTAATATGACCCAGCATTTCTAGAGCAGTCCCAGTTTATACCAGTCATGATTATGCCTGTGGCCCTTTCACTCCAATGTGTCCTGGTATACCTTAGAGATGGCTCCTTGCAAATGACTGATTCCAGGCCCGGAGCTGGGAAATGTGTAAGATAAGCCTGGAATATCATGTTGTACTGAGAAGGAAGAAAGTGCCCAAAGAATTCTGAGAAATATTTCAATAGGAATCAAATTATAGGGTACTCCCTGGCCAGACTGGCAATGAGTATCAAAATAAATAAAGATAGTAACAAAACGTAACGCACTGAAAAAACAAGAATGTATAATATAAATAAATAATAGGAGAAAAGGGAAACGTCTTCCTTACAGTAAAGAGCTGACTAATGTAGGATAAATAATGGAAAACTTTACAGCTTTAATCCAGATAGGAATCTACACTGGATGCTAAGAGCTGTGAGTGAAAGTTTGAGGAGTAATTGGATGGTTATGCAGTCTTAAAATACTTGTTAATTACAAAGAGAAAAATAGTATCTTTGCAGTGGAGAAATGTGACAATAACATCACCAGAAATAGGATGAATTGATATACTGTGCCTGCTGATATTATATACTAGGGGGAACAAGCCATCATTCCTGTGCATACCTCTCAAAAGTGTTAACCTAAATCTAATCAGGAGTAATTATTACACAAACTGAAAATGAAAGTCCACAAACTATCTAACCTGTACTTTTTAAAAATGTTGCTGTTGGCCAGACTCGGTAGCTCAACCTGTAATCCCGCTCTTTGGGAGGCCGAGGTGAGTGGATTGCCTGAGCCCGTGGGTTCAAGACCCTCCTGGGCAACTTGGCGAGACCTCATCTCTACAATAAATCAAAAATTAGCCAGGCGTGGTAGCGCGCGCCTGTAGTTCCAGCTACTTGGAAGGCTGAGGTGGAAGGATCGCCGGACCCAGCAGGTCGAGGTTGCAGTGGCCGGAAGCGTGCCACTGCACTCCAGTCTGGGCGACAGAGTGAGACTCCAGCTCAAAATAAATAAAATTAAATTAAAATAAAAACATAAAAATGTTGCTGTTATAAAACACAAAGAAAGACTGAGGAATTGTTTCAAAATAAGGAAGACTAAAGATATAAGACAACTGAATACAATGCATGATTCAGGATTCTTTTGTGCTTATAAAAGATATTCTTGGGATAGTTGGTGAGATTTAAAGCAGATTTGTAGATTACATAGGACATTTTTATATGGATGGATGGGTGAATGAATGGATGGGTGGATAGATAGAGACAAAATTATAAAGCAAATGTGAACAGTATTAACATTTGAGAAATATGAATGTGTGCAGGGTGCATGTGGGTACTTTGTACTATTCCTGAAGATCTCCTGTAATCCTGACATTATGTAAAAACAAGAAGCTAACAATCAAAATGTCCTGGTTGAGAGGACACACAATATGGTTGCTCAACTCACAAGGGTAGAGTTGCTGGAATGTGATGACTGTGAACTATGCACAGTACTGAAAATATGAGCAATGTGCTGAGCAAGGGATACTGTTATGGTGGTGAGTTTTAGAATTGTTTGGTAAGTTTCTTCTCTTTTATACCAGTGTAGACCTTCCTGATATGCTATATAATGTACAAGTTAATTATTAGAAAGAAATTCAGCAGATGGGCTCATATCTGTTCCCATGGAACACTGCAAACTTCATATCCTCTGGTGGTGGGGAGGTCTAGGATCCAGAAATATAGATGCTATTAGGAACAAACAAACAAGTAAACAAAACAGCTAGCATATATCATGCCTATCATGTGCTGGGAATTGCTGTAAGTACTTTATATGTAGGAACTAATTTCATTGTAATTCTATGAGATAGGTGATATTATTATAACCTCCATTTTAAAGATGAAGAAACTGAGGCAAGGCTCAGACCTGGTAAGTAACTCACTCAAGTATTGGCATGTAGGGGGCTGAAACTGAAACACCAGTCTGGGTAGTGCCAGAAGCTAGGCTTTCTCCTCACCCCTCTATTGTTCTGCCGCTTGAGGGGTTCTGAGCAATTAAAGTATTCTTTCCAGATGTTCTTACAGAGCAAACAGAGGTGTCCAGATTCAGTTATCTGGTAGAGTTTGAGCTGCTATACCCTATATTACTGTGGAAGCGAGTTTTCTGTGTTAAGTAGGAAATGGAGACAAAGTTCAGAAGAGACATCAGAAAATAGGAGAAAGTATGCAGTGCAGACTAGCAAGACGATTGCAGGACCAGAGGAAAGCTGGAAGGTTTGGACCAACGCTGGACTACTGGACAACAAAGTGAGAGGAAGCAATGCCCAGTTTAGTGGGTGATTGATCAAGGCAGAGACTTAGGAATCAATATGGGAACAAGAGAATGGGCTGGGCCTCAGAGCTGGAACTCGTACACAGAACACTTTGGATATGTTTTCTTAGAAAAGCTTGTTTGCTCTAGTGGGCCTTATAACAGGAGTTCCCAACCCCCAGGCTACAGACCAATAAGGGTCTATGGCCTCTTAGAAACCCCCAACAGAAGGAGGTGAGGACAAGTGGACCTCTGTTTTCTGTCAGATCAGTGGCGGCATTAGATTCTCATAGGAGCGTGAACCCTATTGTGAACTGTACACATGCGGGATCTAGGTAGCCTGCTCCTTATGAGAATCTAATGCCTGATGATACCCCTTGCCCCATCTGTGGAAAAATTATCTTCCATGAAACCGGTCCCTGATGCCAAAAAGATTGGAGGCCATTGTCTTATAAGACTTTGGCCCCATCTCCTGGTGGGACTCACGTTTCCCAAAAAGCGGTTCTCTGTAATTTTTGTCATTAAGGAAGGTGCGAAGAAATATTGGCTGACATCTGAGTCCCAGGCACTGTTAGCCATGTAAAATGTATTATTTTATGCAGTGTTTTGAATGAATCTGTCTGAGCCAAATTGCCTACTGTGCACATACATGGAAGTAGTGATCCTTCAGGGTGTGCTTTCAATTTTCGGCTCGGTGAAATTTGGAGTGGATGTTGAAGTTTGATGTAATTCTAATTGAATAGAATAATATAATAGGATAATGATTCACTTTACATGAAATACAACTACAGGTGCTGAAAAAAAATTACAGAATGTTAGATGAAGCAGGCACACTCTCATTGAGCCAACATGGAGATTCCTGCCTCCAACAGGAAGCCTCAATCTCAATAAACAATGAGGGCCAGCATAGGCACAATTATATACAATTATATACATAACTTCTTTTAATCACTGTAACTTCCCAAAGAAAGGCAATAATGTAATTTCAGCCTCTTGTGGTTATTATGAGAATTAAATTAAGTAAAGCATATAAAGAATGAGGCTCAGTGCCAGCCACAACAGAGGCCCTGAAGGCACAGTGCCTGCTCGATTCATTTTCTCAGGAGAGAAATTAAACTTGGAGAATTTAAGCAATGTGTCAAAAGCCACAGAAATAATAAGCAGTAGAGTCAGGATTTGAACCCAGGTTTCTAGATCTTGCCCCCTATTTTTTTTACAGCTCTCAAACTTAGAATGACTTTTAAATGTTTTCCTAGTTGAAAAAATTTTTTAAAAAATTACATGTCTGGGCACATAAAAATTATAGAAATTCCAATTTCTGTGCCTACAAATAAAGTTTTATTGACAGAGAATCATGTCCATTTGCTCACATATTGTCCATGTCTACTTTCACATTACAGTACCATAGCTGAGTAGTTGATATGGTCTGTAAGCCTAAAATATTTAATATCTGGCCCGTTACAGAAAAAGTTACTTGACCCCTGCCCTAGACCTTAATCCCTGCTCTTTCCATTTTTCTTAAGTGCTGGTAGATCCAGATCGGCTGTGACATTGCTAACTCTTCAGGCATTCTTGGGGAATTATTAAATTGCTATGCAGGTTGCACTAAGTGCTCCCTGCTGGCTTAAACAGGAGAGTTTTGAAGGTGCCAGATGGGAACGGAGTCCTTTCTTTCATCTTAACAAAAATCCAGTCTCATGCTCTTTCATGTTCAGGAGGATTTGATTAATTAGGACATGAAAGGGGGGGGGGAGAACAATCTGTGCTGTTGGGCTGGACTGAGCTGGCAATTTGAGCTGCTCTAATTTCAGCTCCTCCTTCCCCCATCTATCAGGCTTACCGCATTTCTAGCCATGGCTAATAGGAGGTTGTATAGTTAGAGGCTGTATACATAGGTTTTAGAGTCAGAGACCTGTGTTTGTACTGTGTTTCCCTACTTGCTAGCTGCATGATCTTGCACAAGTTATTTAGCCTCCTTCAGTCTCCATTTCTGCAGTTTCTAAAATGGGAGTAATGAGAGTACCTATAATTCTGGGTAATTTAGAGGATTAAATGAGAAAATATATAAAAAGACCCCCCCCCAAAGAGTTGGCTCAGTGAGCATTCAGTAAATATTAGCTATTACTATTTTTTTTCCCTGTCTACTTGTCAGCAGGGAAGGAGCTAAGTTTCTGATACTAGCTAAAAAACTCTGGAAGGTGTTTTTAAGATATTTTTTAAAGTACTAAATGCACACAGTGCAAAATTCATGTAGCCCAAATAATAAAAACAAACATCGCTCAAAACGATGTGTCCTGGGCTGTTCAAGACAACACTATTTATAATAGCCCTAGCCTGGAAATGACCCAAATGCCTATTGCTAATAGAATGGTGAAATGTGTTGTGCTATATAACCACATTAGAATGCTGTTCAACAAGCATAGTAAGCAGTCTGCAACTATATGCAAAAATGTCAATGAATGTTAGGAATATAAGTCAGATACCAAAAGCACATATAATGTAACATTCCCTTTATATGAAGTATTAAATCATTCTGCATTTTTATTACTTTGTATTCTTTGATTTATATATCCCCATTTCCTCTCATTGCCTTGCCCCCAACCGTGGTAGCCACTATTTTATATATTTGAATTATCCCAAACTTACTAATGTTGGTGAAGATGAGAAGAAATAGAAACTCTCATTCACTGCTGATGGAAATGTAAAATGGCAGTTCTTCAAAATGTTAACCACAGAGTTACCACATGATCCAGCAATTCCACTCTAGTGATATAGCCGAGAGAAAAAAACAAAAAAACATGTTCACACACAAAAAACTGTACATGAGTGTTTATGGCAACATTTTATTTATAATAGCCAAAAGGTAAAAATTGCTCAAATATCCACCAATTGATGAATAAGCAAAGGTAGTATATTCAGATGATGGACTATTATTTGGCCACAAAAAAAAAAAAAATGAAGTACTGCTACATGCTACAACAAAGAGGGACTTTGAAAACATTATACCAAGTGAAAGAAGCCAATCACAAAAGAACGTACATTACATGATTCTATTTATATTAAATGTAGAGGATAGGCAGTGCCATAGACAAAGGAAGTAGACCCTACATATGAACCTTCAAACTGTGAACTTTCAAAGATGTGAACATGCATTTGCATGTCCAATCACGAAAGTTAGTTCATGTGTCTGGCATACATTGTCCTGTGCATGCGTAGATGTCTAGAGTTGGGGAGGTGGGGTGTGAGGAGTAATAACTAAATGTGGAGAAATACGAGGCCCAGATAGGCCAGCAACAATTGGGTAAATTATACTAAGGAAAGAGACCTCAGGGTAAAATTTACAAGGAATTTACTGACCACAGTAGGTGGTAAAAGCTTGTTAACCACTATATCCCTGCTCTCTTGATGGTTTCTTTGGCTTTGCAGAAGCTTGTCAGTTTAATGAGGTCCAACTTGTCTATCCTATCTCTTATGACCTGGGCACTGCAGGTGGGGCTGTTTTTTTCCTTTCAGCATGTTTGAGTTCCTGGTAGATCCCGGATGTTAGACCTTTGTCAGATATACAGTTGGCAAATATTTTTTCCCATTCTGTGGGCAGTTTCCCCACTCTCTTGATGATTTCTTTTGCTTTGCAGAAGCTTTTCAGTTGGATGAGGTTCCACTTGTCTATTTTATCTCTTATGGCATGGGCACTTGGGGTTTTGATCAGAAATTGGTTGCCAGATCCAATTTCCATAAGGGTGTCTCCTGCATTTTATAAGGTTCTTACAGTTTGAGGTTTAATGTTTAGCCTTTCCAAAATACACGTATGACCATGTCTCCCTCTGGTTAGAATCATTCAATAGGTTTCCCTTATCTGTAGAACCCAATTTCTGTAACATGGCATAAGGGCCTTCACATCCTTCCCTATTAACTGGCCAGTCCAAAAATGCCCTCTTGCCTCTCCTATAGGAACCCTTTTAATTCCAGCCACACTGGACCACTTGCCATTTCCTAAATTCATTGCTTCATATGCTGTAACTTCATCTTAATTATTTCAAGTGAAGATTTCCCTGATCCATCCTAGCAAATTTAGAGTATAAAGCACTTACCACATAGTATATATACAGTTGGTACTTATTAATCACATACTTATGAATTCATCTACTTGCTAAAATGTATTTAAAATCCAATAATCAATACTACAGAGCTTTTGGATCATTTGCAGACATGTACAGAGCAGTGAAAAATTTGAGTCACTCAACATTGCAGAGTCCCAGCTGTGATAGAACAAGGCAAATCTTCACTTTCTTGTTTCACCTCTCACACTAAAAACAAATGTCCTTTTTGCAGTCTATTCAGTACCACCATTTTTTGCAATTTTGTGTTTTTTGTTCATTATTTCACAAAATGGCCCCCAATCATCATACTGAAATGCTGTCTATTGTTTGTAACAAGAGAAAGCTGTGACATGCCTTATGGAAAATGTATACATTAGATAAGCTTTATTCAGGCATGAGTTATGTGAGGACATTAATAAATCAATAATATATATTAAATAAGGTGTCTTTAAATCAAAACACACATAAAGCAAGGTCATTTATTGGTCAGCTGATGAAGATACTGTGACCAAACGCTTGCAGGAACCTAACCCTGAATTTCCGCTAGAAGCAATAGTTCAGTATTTAATAATTCAATGTATGCAGACTTTATAGACAGTAGCTATTATGAATAATAAGAACTGATTGTATTTTTAATTTGCATGCCTGTCTCCAACACAAAATTAGTGGGCTTGCTGAGGACAGACAAGGCATCTTACTTATTTTTGTACTCTATTTCTTAGTATTATGCCAAGCATACCGGATTTAATAAGCATTTATTGAATGACAATTAAAAATTCTGGCTTCTCATCAATGTAATGTGATTTGCCCTAAATATCTAGACTTTGTGGTAAGAGTCTCATGTAGGTCAACAGTTACACACCACTCCTCACCTTGGGGAAGTCTTGCTCAATTGCAGAGTTAATGGTCTGAATGTCATCTTCCATTCCTGTCTCTTCACCTATTTTAAGCCAAAGACTATGCTCTTTCAGTTCAAACTTAAAACACAGTTAAATGCAAAGACATCTACAGATATTTACTTTTCCTCAGGTCAGTTAGCTCTAATTGGTATATCCCTAAAAACTATTAGACACACTTACAGTTAAAGTGGAAGACTGGAAAGATGTGCCTACATTCCCTTCCTCCTGAGGTCCCACTGTAATGACAAAATAGGTATGTGCTTTTAAAAAAGAATAAAATAGCAACGATACTGGAGCTGAGGTGAGAGAGACTAGCAAACCAAAAGTTTTAGGAAATGATTAAAAAATAGAAAACAGATGAGTGAGGCTTGTTCATCTGGCAGAAAGATAGACTTGATAATCTGAAAATAATTATCTCACAAAACATTTAAATATGCTAAATAATATTGTCCTCTAGGTATGGAGATAAAAAAAACTTATACAGACTTTTAAAAAATGCTAAATAAAATACCATGGGCCAACACAAAGGGGAAGAAACAAACTAGTAAGCAGGTGGTGAAATCATGACTGACCTGGGGTGTGTACTGATTTCAGTACTCAGGAGTTTAGAGATTACAGTTTAGACCTTAGCCTGTTCAATATGGAGAAATGCAA
The DNA here is from genome assembly GCA_963574415.1 of Tarsius wallacei. NCBI lineage: Eukaryota > Metazoa > Chordata > Mammalia > Primates > Tarsiidae > Tarsius > Tarsius wallacei. The sequence continues at coordinate 95,983 of CAUYQG010140546.1, forward strand.
CTTAGACCCCTCTACGTGAAGGTGAGACCTTAAAGGACTAACTTCCACCTTGTAAAAGAGTAGTCTAGTAAAAGTGCCTGATGGTGAGGGAAGACAAGGAAATTAGCCTGTCTCGGCTTGGATTCCACATTAGGAGAAAAAAATACCACCTGAAAATGTGTAATCACAGCCTACATATACCTACCTAGTTCAGAACACCTCAAGTGAAAAATTACAAAGTGGGGTCAGTAGCTTCCACAGTGCCAAAGAAAAGCCTTAGCAAATCTCTGGAGAAATGTGTCCTCTACCTAGGCTGCAGAGAATTTCCTTCAATAAAACCCAACCAAGCAAGAGCACACAATTCAAAAATCACAAAACACTCAAAAAAAGCGAGGTAGCTGAAAACATAAGAAAGTAATATTATCATAAAGGAAAGCAGATAAGATTGAATTATCTTATCACCTAAGACTTAGAAGTAAGCATAGTTATACAGTTTTTCCAGACTTTCTCTGGATCTCCCTTGAGAAATCTATCCTTTTTTTAATATTAGAGTCAATAGTTACTGTGTAAAATTGAAAACATAGATATATGTTTTCTAAGACATATGATATATATATTTTAAATTACCACCTCTTTCCTAAGAGAGCATTTGGAAATGTGCTAAGGCATTTTTTGTCTCAGTGACTGTGAGACATTAAGTACTGTTCAGGACAATCCTGCACTGCAAAGTGTAGTACTGCCAAAAATGCCATTCACAAACTGTTGAGAACTACTTTGCTGATATAACTAAGTTGTCAACAATGATTAATTCTATGAAGACTAGGGATAGAAACTTTTAACTTTCATTGTACATTTGTTCTTCCATGCTAATTTAGCTTTGCCTATTATGCAAAAAATTTAATTAAAAATAAATTTATTATAAATAAGTAATGCTAGGGGAGAGCTATCTTTTTTAAAAATTTATTTTATTTTTATTATTATTATTTATTGCCCAGACTGGAGTGCAGTAGCATGCTCACAGCCACCGCAGTCTTGACCTACTGGGCTCAGGTGATCCTTCTACCTCAGCCCCCCAAGTAGCTGGAACCACAAGCATGTGCCACCACGTCTGGCTAATTTTTTGATTTATTGTAGAGATGAAGTCTCACCATGTTGCTCAGGCTGGTCTCGAATCCCTGAGCTCAGGCAATCCTCTTGCCTCTGTCTCCCAAAGTGCTGGGATTACAGGCTTGAGCCACAGCACCTGGCTGGGGAGGAGCTATCTTATTCAGTAGTTAACATGAATCCCTCCCTCCAGGTATATTGGGTTATTAAGAGTACCAAAGATAAAGCAATGCATTTTACTGCCCTGAAATTCCTAGGTTCCAAAGAGCAGTCTCTTCAAACATTGAAATGTTTCTTAGCTAAAATATTTCATGAATAAAACAGGCTTAAACTAATACTGGTTGTATGCTCATGCAGTGAGGTAACTGATAACTCTTTTGTGAGGCAGCAGCTACAACATTAATGATTCCCATGGTTGACAAAAAGCCCAAGGATGGACTCAAGACTCAAAAAGATAACCATATTAATGCGTGGTGGTGGGTAGGATGGTTCAGTGATCCAGTCAGCAAACTAATTTTTGCTGAAAGCCTATTGTTAACAACTGATCTATCAATCAAGCAGATCAGTTCTGGATCTGATGGGAGGCCAATTAATGAAACACTTGTACAGATGAATATGGAAGATGGAGATATAATTGATATGAACAAGAAGCACACAGGAAGTGTCTACTAAAAGAAAAACTACACTTATTCTAGAACTTTGCCTCCTACAGATGACAAATTCTCCAAACACACACACAAACCTCCACTACTACAGTGTAGAGAGACTTTTGCTTCCCCTTTCTCTTTATTGTACAGAGTATCTAGTACACATAGTCAGGCTGCACTAAATGGGCAATACATTTGGATCAACATCAAATGGAAGTGAAGTAAGGAAAAAACAAATTGGTTCTCTGAAAATATCCTCCTTTCTCCATTATGGATACATTAATTCAATTTTTATCTTATATTGCAATGAATTATTTTGTTCTGCTTAACAAAAACAAAATCAAATAAAAATCCCTGCATAAATTGTTTCATTCCAAAATTTCAATGTTTTCCATTTACCACTATAAACCATTATAAAATCTTTCCGTTTGTAGCACTTATATGTAGGGCAATCTTTATGTGTAAGCAGGAATAAAAATATCCTAAAAGAAGCAAGTCCTAGATAGTTCTCCCTTTAAGAGTCTTGTTTAATCTTTATCTTTATATATCTGCATATATAATATTTATATATTTTATATATATACATAAATATGTGTTTATGTATACATATGTGTGTGTAATCACATATATGTATAATCACACACACATGTACACACACACACACACATATATTTAAACACTGTAAGAAAAAACCTGAATTCAAAAACTGGCTCAACCCAGACCTGGGACATGAAGCACATTAAAGCACATGAAAAGTATTGTTGCAAAAGAGAGTACTTAAAGGCATCACATCAAGAGGCCCTCTCAGTTTGAAAGGAGTGATCCCTTAAGAGTTAAATCAGTAAAAGTGAACACAAGATAAACTTAGCAAAAAAAAAAAAAAAAAAAGCCACCTTAAGTGAAGATGGGTAAAAATATCTAAAATATGTCCTTACGATAAGAACACAACAAAGAAAACAGTAAGAATCTATAGTATTGTAAGCTATTGGTAGGACAGTATAGGGTCAAGTCTTTCAAAAAAAAAGTAAATAAGAAATTGACCTATGTCTCCAAAAATGTCCAGGAAACAACTTGTCTACTCTATATTCCAGAGTTTTTCAACCTTTGCACAACTGACACGTGGGGCCTGACAACTCTGTTGTGGGGGTGTGTCCTATGAATTGCTTAGTCACATCCCTGACCTCTACCCACTAGATGTCAGTAGCACCCCATCCCCAGATGTGACAACCAAAAATATCTTTAGATATTACCAAATGTCTCTTAGGGGGCAAATCTGCCCCCTTAGAGAATCACTGGTATGTTCTAAAGGATGCAAATAGATGCGCAGAGCTGACATAGTTTGATACTTCCAGCATCAGGATCACTCTTTTCCTTGCTCACCTAATAAATGGCTATAATAATTTGACTTTCTAGAGACACTATGGTCATGGTTGCAAGATGTATTTTCTATACTGTTCTTTCATGAAATTGGGGGGGAATATGTCAGAGAAGAAGACCCGTGAATAAAGAAAGTTAAAGTTTTTTTAATAATAAAAATCAAGCCACACACTTCTCACATTTCCCTACAAAATCTAATACTGTGCTGCATATATGTCAGACACTTGAATGGCTTTTAAAATTTATTTTAATATTCCTTGTTTAATATTCTTATATTCCTTACTACTATCAGTATCTTGATTTTCTCAGTTTCTATTTTCCTAATTTTCACAGTTCCTCTTCCTTTACCCTCCCCTACATGACAATACTCACAAAGTTCATCCATCATCATTACTGTTAATATTCTTCCATTGACAGGATATCATGCAGGAACATTTGGCTTAATAACACCCAGTTAGGTGGTCTCAAAAAACCTTTTCCATCCTTTACTAATAAAGGAGTTGAATATAGTTGAGAACAGCCTGCTAAAATCTAGGGAATTATGGAATTATAACAACTCATTTAAAAAGAAAATAACCTAAAAGAAACTTTAAAACAAGACCAGGGCTTATCTTGGGGAAAACACTGGAATCTTGGGGGAAATCTTCAAACCCTGGAAATCCAGGACTGTCTTGGTCTAGAAATTCCTTGAAAACTTCAAGTTATTTCTGTGTCATCTGATTTGCCATAGTGAATTCACAGGGTCCTTATATTTGTCTTTTACTCTCCCTCTGTCTTTCAGGCTCTCAATTCACCTTTAAATTATCACTGGAAGCCTCTTTCTACTATTCTCTTCTTCAATGTAATCCACTCAGCATAAGGCTATCACACAGATCATGCTAAAAGCATCATTTTAATGACCAGAGTGCAACAGAAAAATTATGATTTTCTGTCATCTGGGAATGTTTAAATTTCTCTTTTTTTTTTTTGAGTTGGAGTCTCACTCAGTCGCCCAGACTGGAGTGCAGTGGCCGCTCCCAGCCACCGCAGCCTCGACCTGCTAGGCTCCGGCGATCCTTCCGCCTCAGCCTTCCAAGTAGCCGGAACTACAGGCGCGCGCTACCACGCCCGGCTAATTTTTTTGACTTATTGTAGAGATGAGGTCTCGCCTGCCCAGGCGGGTCGCGAACCCGCGGGCTCAGGCAATCCACTCACCTCAGCCTCCCAAAGGCGCGGGATTACAGGCTGAGCCACCGAGC
>CAUYQG010140547.1:0-11054 GCA_963574415.1 Tarsius wallacei
AGCCGGGCGTGGTAGCGCGCGCCTGTAGTTCCAGCTACTTGGAAGGCTGAGGCGGAAGGATTGCCAGAGCCCAGCAGGTCAAGGCTGCGGTGGCCGGGAGCGGCCACTGCACTCCAGTCTAGGCGACAGAGTGAGACTCCAACTCAAAAAAAAAAAAAAAAACCTGCAATACTCAGTAAGATGAATGCAAGTCACATTTGACTTCTGCAATTACAAGATGTGCTCAAAATGGTTACCATCAGTGCCCAGACACTTCTGATTAAGGCAAACATCTCTTAACATCTCTTAAAATGTGTATACATATTTTTGACACCCCTGATATATATATTTCTTATGCATTCATTTGTTGACAGGCATTTGGGTTGTTTCTTTAGCTTGGTTATTGAGAATAATGCTGTGATGAATATTAGGAGTGCAATATCTTCAAGATACTGATTTTATTTCCTTTATATATACACCTAGTAGTGGGGTTTCTGGATCATATGGTGGATTTTTTACATTTTTATATTGTTTTGCATAGTGGCTGTGCCGATTTATATTCTCACAACAGTGTTAAAGTGTTCCCTTTTCTCTATATCCCTATCAACACTTATCATTTTTTTAAAAATTAAAGCCATCCTAACAGACTATGATTTTGATTTGCATTTTCCTGATAACTAGTGATGCTGATTTCCTTTTCATTTACCAGCTGGCCATCTGTAAGTCTTCTTTGAAATTGTCTATTCAAATCCTTTGCCCATTTTAAAGTCAGATTATCTGGTTTTGTTACTGTTGAGTTGGAAAGTTTCTTTCTTTTTTTGGACATTAGAAATCAGGTTTGCAAATATTTTCTCCCAGTCCATAGGCTGATTTTTCATTTTTCTGTTTGTTTCCTTTGTTGTGCGGGAGCCTTTTAGTTTGATATAATCCCACCTGTTTATTCTTGCTGTTGTTGCCTGTGCTTTTATAGTCATATCCGAAAGACCATTGCCAAGACCAATGTCAAGAATTTTTTTCCCATTTTTCCCGAGATTTATGGTTTCTCATCTTATGATTAAATCTTTAATCCATTTTGAGTTGACTTTTGTGTGTGGGGTGAGATAAGGGTCCAGTTCACTCTTCTTTTCTGCCTGTGGATAGCTGGTTTTCCCAGCACCATTTATTGATGAGACTATCCTTTTCCCTTTACGTGTTCTTGGTGTTATGATTGAAAATTAGCTAACCATATATTCATGGGTGTGGTTTCTGCTCTGACATGCTTCATCTCCATGGGATGTTTGCACCCCCATCAGGGATAAAGCAGGGAGAGGGAGGAGAGGTGAGAAATTGCGGCTGGTTGAGTTACTTCAATCTCTCTAATCCTGGCTGTACTTCTCCCCGGACTTTTGAGGGCTGTGCAGGGCTCCTGCAGGCCCCTTTCATGACAGTGCTCAGAGCACATGCAAAAGTCTGGAGTCCCTGTTGATCCACCTGTATGGCGACACACAATGACAACATGAGCACACCCTGGATATGGCCCTAAGCGGGCGGTGGGGCTGGGGAGGGGTCCTAAGAGTAGCCAACCCAGGATGTCCCCTTTCCCTTAGGCTCAGGCCTGGGCATGCTGGTCACGCTGAGGCCATGGATGAAGTGTCCTCCTGCCTGCTGACATCTTGCAGCTGTGCGTAGTGAGTGTCCTCATGCACCCTTCTTTGAGGCAGTCAGCCCCCCAGGCTGGTTCAGACCAGATCAGGCATGCCCATAACTTTTGGTTACCTTTAGCTCACTTTTAGCTCATTATAATACTAAAAATCTCACCCCTGGAAAGAAATTACGGCTATTTTGTCTACATGCCACATGTGTATAAACGCCTTCTCACATTGCACCTGCACACTAGAAACCCTACCCTTTTCACTCTTAACCCCGCCCTCAGCTCTATAGAAAATGCTATATAACCTGTGGGTCTTTTAAACAGTTTTTTTCATGTCCAGCCCCTGCCCCTGGGCCATCTTCCCTGTAAGTCCCCGAATAAAGCCCATGTCTCCCCTGGTTGTTTACAGGTCATTTCTTTGGCCTCTTGGACACTGCATCTTCTCTTTTGGGGTCTTTAGACTTCTGGCACACTTCTACCCACCCAGAAGCACATAGCTGGAGTCCATTCCCTCTTCCCAGGATTCCAGTCCAGCTGCCTTTTTGTATGGTCCACACATGTTGTCCACTGGTTGACCCTGGCTATCCCACTAATCAGTCAGTCTTAGCCTTTCCCTGGGATCCTTGTATCCTGGCTAAAGTCAGACCCCAGGAGTGGAAGTACAAATCACCTTTATTGATTTGTCCAAAAGCTTTGTCACTGTTGTTAGTAATCCAGAGTAGTAAATATTTTTACTTGAATAAGAACATATGCGTATACACTAAATTAGTTTAGAATTTTAAAATTCTCTCTCTCTCTCTCTCTCTCTCCCCTTCATTCTTGGGAATATATATGTCCATTCAGACTGGGAATCGTTTTTATTTCAGAGCACATTCTCACTCATCCACAGTTTATTTGAATCAGAGAATTGAGTTGGACTATCAAGTTAAGGCTCACAGAGACAGAGACAGCAGGTCAGATCTTGTCTTTAGCCTAAGGGCAACACAACGACGCCCCTTGTTTTGCCAGTACTGCAGATTGAAAGTGGAACTTGTAGATCACACCCTTGGCTCTTAAAAAACATTAAAATGAGCAATGCAGCACTATTTCAGTCAGTGTTTTTTTAAATCTTGACTTTAGATTTTTTTTCTCTTTGCAATTTCTAAAGATATGTATAAAAATGTTTTTAGCAAGAAACCCAATGGAAATGTTTGCCCAATAGAAATCTATAACTAACTTTCTAAGGTACTCTGTTCTTTGTTTCTGAGTATTATAGGCTCTAAATCCATACAAGCAAAAGTCCATATGTTTGCCCTTCTCTATGGCTGCGTAATATTCCATCATGTATATGTACCACAATTTTTAAAAATCCAGCCCAGTTTCAATGGGCAGCATGATTGGTGCCATGTTATTGCTATTGTGAATAGTGTTGTAATAAACATGTGTATGCAGGCATCTTTTTTGTAGAATGATTTTAGTTACTCTGGGTATATTCCCAGTAGGGGGATTGCTGAGTCATATGGAGGGTCAATTTCTAGTTCTTTTAGAAATCACCACACTGTTTTCCATAGAGGATGAACCAGTTTACATTCCCAGCAGTAGTGTAGAAGTGTTCCCATTCTCTACATCCTCGTCAGCGTCTGTTGTTTTTTGTTTTATTAATGATGGCCATTCTTACTGGGGTTAGGTGGTATCTCAATGTGGTTTTGATTTGCATTTCTCTGATGATTAGTGAGGCTGAGCACTTTTTCATGTATCTGTTGGCTGCCAGTATATCTTCTTTAGAGAAGTGTCTATTCTTGTCTTTTGTTCACTTTTTAATGAGGTTTTTTTTTTTCCTTTCGGCATGTTTGAGTTCCTCTTTCCACAGTTGTTACTGAGAACTTAGTACAGGCCAGATGTTTTTAATGCTGTGACACAACAGAGACCAAACAGAACATAAAAAATGTGTTTAAAGTGACATTTTAGGAATTAATAGGACCTTTGGAGAACATGAAGCAGAGAAAGTCAGTATAAAATGACAACAGGCTGGGCACAGTGGCTCATGCACATAATCTCAGCACTTTGGGAGGCCGAGGTGAGAAGATCCCTGAGGTCAGTAGTTCAAGACCAGCCCGGGCAACACAGTGAGACCCTGTATCAAAAAAAAAAAAGGCCAGGCATGATGGCTCATGCCTGTTATCCCGGTACTTTGGGAGGAGAAGGCAAGAGGATTGCCTGAGCCCAGGGGTTCAAGATCAGCCTGAGTAACTAGGAAAGAATTTATCTCTACAATTAAAAAAAATTAGGTGGGCATGGTGGTGTGCACCTGTAGTTCCAGCTACTTGGAAGGCTGAGGTGGGCAGGATCTCCTCAACTCAACAGGTTGAGGCTGCGGTAGCCATGATTGTGCCATTGCACTCCAGCCTGGGCAGCAAAGTGAGACTCTGACTCAAAAAAAAAAAAAGTTATAGCAGGTGCTATTTTTGACAGAGTAAACAAAGAAGTGATGCTTGAGCAAGGACCTGAATGATTAAAACAGTGAGTCAATCAAACATGTTGAGGAAGAAAATCTCAGACATATAGACCACAAACGTAAGTTCGTCAATAAAGAAGGGTAGTAGCCTGCTTTCTTTCCAGCTTGATAACACTTTTAAGTTCACATAAACAATTTCCAATTTTGCAATGTTCAAATTTAAGCCAAGTTGCCATTAGATATAGTATACACAGCCAACTATACTATATGCTTTATTCATTGAGTTCAAAGTTTGTGCAGCTTGACACTGTATGCTTTTCTCTGTTTGCTTATTTGCTTAGATTCACATGTACTATCATCCCTGATCTCTAGGAGAAATGCATATCATTCAGACATATCAGTAGTCTATTATCTTTTCATGGGGACAAATTTCCTATAGTCCTCTGTCTTCTGATCTGAAAGGTTGTTCTCTAGGCTGGTTGTCATTCTGGGATCTTCCTTTAATCAGCATCCTGACATTTTCTCCTCTTCTGTGTTGGATCTTCTGATTTCTGATACCACACCATTCTCTTTTCTAGATTATATACCATTTTGATGAATAAAATCTTTTGCTAGTTTCCTACAAAAAGACATGAGAGAAAAAAGTTCAGACATTGAGTGTCTAAAGATGCCTGTATTCTATCCTTCGGCTAAGCTTATAGTTCAGCTAGGAATAGGGTTTCAGGTTGCAGTCATTTACCCTACATATTGCAAAGGTATTTTCTTCTGTTTTCTAGTGTTCAGGGTGGCTGAGAAGTTTGATGCCACTGAATTTAAGAAGGCAATGAAAAGATGAATAGAAATTTAGGTGCACGGACAGTGAGTGTCAATGTATGGACTTGTTACTTGGTGATCTAGGTAAGCTATTAAGTTTGAGTAACCCGGACTTTTTTCCGGAAGAGAATCTTCCTTATCTTGAAGAAATAATCCCACCAGTCAACATCTCCGAGCTAATGGAGAAAACTGGTCAAGGTCTCACTATTCAAAATATGGGTATTTACTTAACCCCCATTTTTCAACATGGAGGTGATTGCAAGCTAAGAGTCTCTCTAGTTGAATCTCTCTCCAGAGAGTAACCTTCTAATCTTCTTGAGCAAAGAAAGGGCAACCATCAGCTGTGCACAATTTGGAAGACAGGACACTAACTGCAGCAAATAATGACTCTCAACCCTGTTTTCCTCTTCTGAATGTCTCCAATCCTTGAGACCTTTTAGGTTTTCAGACATGAATACATCTACTTCTGGTTCCAACCCTCGAGTCTACTTACTCAAATTCCACTTGTTCACTAAATTTTTTAGCATCTAAAACACAATTACAATTGTCTACTTTTTCTCTATTTTTACCCTTGTACATTAACAATTGTTTTACTCTCATTACCAACATTAAAGTTTGATTTTGGGTGCATTCAACCTGAAGTATCTAAGTTGTTTTTCTCCACAGTCCAATTCTGTTCCACAAAGAATTTCTAATAAGAAGAATTTCCTCCATCTCATTTCATTTAATTTCATCATTGTTCAAAACTAAGTGAAGTAAGTCCAGGTTCCATAAATGTAATATACTTGACACACTGATGAAAATTGCCAGGCTTACCAGAAGTTGTAACTCTTTTGGTTCAATCTGACGGTGATTAGATTTAAGCCAGTTGAATATATAAGCAATTATAAAATACAAGCATAAACTTAAAGGATGTGTTTTAAATGCTAAAAATGTATTATTGAAAATTATGTTTTACAGGGTGAAGCATAATTAAAAATTTTACAATGGAACTGTTTCCATAACATGTAAGTTTATCACTAATATTTAAGAAATTTGAGTCTCATACATTCAGAAAGTAATGTTGAAATTAAAAAGTATAGATGAACAAGTAGTTATTCAAATAGAACATCTATAAAGTACTTTAGTAACTCCAGAATTCTGTGTACATTTTCTGGAACTCTCTTGATTCGTTACCTTCCTGTTTCAATTGTGCTATGACTTTCCTCTACCAAAATTTGTTTTTAGTTTTAAAAAGTTATTACTTACATTATATCTCACTGAAAGCACAAATCAATGTATTACCTCTTGGCCCTAAAAAGCAATCAAGCATGCTTCAACAAGTAGAAAATAGTCGAGGGAACAGGAAATCAGCATGATAAAATAAAGAAGATTAAAAATTGGGCATTGAACACAAATATTTATTTTCTGTGACAAAAATTCCACTAAATGACACAATTTTCCACAGCAATCTGGGATGCTGGAAGATAAAAGAGCAATATATTTAAAATTTTGAGGGAAATTAATTTCTTCTTTTTTTAGTTGGAGTCTCACTCTGTCTCCCAGGCTGGAGGGCAGTGGCATGCTCCCGGCCACCACAGCCTCAACCTGCTGGGCTCTGGCGATCCTTCTGCCTCAGCCTTCCAAGTAGCTGGAACTACAGGTGTACGCTACCACTCCCGGATGATGTTTTGATTTATTGTAGAGATGAGGTCTCGCCAAGTTGCCCAGGCGGGTCTCGAACCCGCGGGCTCAGGCAATTCACTCACCTCGGCCTCCCAAAGCGCGGGACTACAGGCTGAGCCACTGAGTCCGGCCTGGAAATTAATTTCTAATTTAGAATTTGACATCTAGCCAAAATGCAAGTGTGAGAGTAAAATAAAAACATTTTTTTATATGTCAAATCTCAAAATAATTACTTCCAATGCACATGTTCTCAGAAGCTGCTCTCTCAGAACAAGGGAATAAGTCAAGAAAACAAAATTCATGGAATCTGGGCAGCAGGTGATTGCACAAGGAGACAGCAATAAAAAATCTAAGGACAGGAATGCATGAGAGTCCTCAGACTAATCAGTGACAGCAACCAAAATGAGATTATGGAGTAGACTGGACATAAGCAACACACTCCGGGTGTCACCATCTCCCATCATGCCCAGATGGGACCGTCTTGTTGCAGGAAAACAAGGTCAGGGCTCCCATTGATTCTGCATTATGGTGAGTTGTGCACTTATTTAATTATATATTACAATGTAATAATAATTGAAATAAAGTGCACAATAAATGCAATGCACTTGAATCATCATCAAACTATCGCCTCCCACCTCCCATATTTCTATCCATGGAAAAGTTGCCTCCCGCGGAACTGGTCCCTGATGCCAAAAAGGCTGGGGACAGCTGAGGTAAGAAAAGCAACCAGACCAAACAGAAGCTGAGAGATAGAGTACCTCAGGAGGGAAGCTGAAAGAAAGAAAGCTAGAGAGAGAGAAGAAGGAGGAGGGAGAGGAGGAGGAGAAGAAAAAGGAGGAGGAAGAGGAGGAGGAGATGAAGAAGGAGGAGGAGAAGAAAAGGGGGAAAGGAAGAAGAAAGAAATCAAACCAACTAGCGATTAAACAAATAAAAAACCCAAGTGAGTGATTACCTAAGTTTTCAGAGTTCTGAAAACATTGGAAATAACTTATGAAAGATATGTGTAAATCCAAGCAACATGACAATTGTTAACTAACTCCAAGAGAAATAGAAGATTGCACAAAAAAGGGTATTTAATCATAGTTGCTATGTGGTTTGGCTGTGAACAATACCTATGTAGTCAGAAAAGTAAGCACTGAAAAGTTTTGTCTTACCAAAAATTATGGGATAACTGATTTAGGTGAGCAAGTGGCGAGAGAAATGTCTGTGTGAAGCAGAGATTTTTTTTGTTTGTTGGTTTTAAAGAGTGTAGTCCCATCTTTCATAGAAGGAATTTGATAGATTATATCTTAAATTTTAAACTAAAGAGAAGGCACCATAAGTACATTTAACAATATGGAATAAATCCCAGAAAAAATGGAACTGAAAATGGATGTCTTTAGTACGTGAGAGTTGGGGATGGGTGGGGATTGGACATGAAATTGCTAATTTTTCTCATACACCTTGTCATTTTATTTTAAAGTATATTGAGTTTTTTAAGACTATGAGCCAGCAACTGGGAGATCTAGATTTAAGTCTGATCTGGTTATTCAGGAGTCCAATCAGGTTTTCTGAGTCCCCTGAATTATATCCCTCAAAATTCCAGAAAGATTTCTAGAACAAAATAAGAAATCTCCAGTATTTCTAGATTTCTAGAACAAAATAAGAAATCTCCAGTACAAACCATGGCACTCAGGCGTATTTTGAGCATGTTTCCTGAACCCAGAAGCCTCAAATTCTTGATAAAATACAGTATGACCATATCCTCTGCCCAAATCAAAAGTTCTAAAAATCTGTGATCAGCCAGACTCCTGCTCCTCCCTTCACCCAGCTTCCTGTTAAATGGATTCCACAGAGACAAGGAACAGTAATGCCCAAAGGGGCCCATCACCTTTAAGAGATTTCTCAGACCAGATAGGGGCATTTTCAAAGTCTCTGTTCCTCGGCTTTTAGAGACCCTCCAGTCTCAAGTTTCAACATAAGAGTCCTTGAGACAATTCTGAGTGACCAACACAAGGATGACTACATGCCCAGAGCCAGGAGGATGAGGGAGTCACACTCCCTTAAAGCATAGTGTGTCTACTGAGGTAAAGAAAGGGGACTGTGACTCATTCTTCACTCAAATTTATATCCATGTGCCTAACAGATATTTTCACAAGAATTTTAAAAGCCTTATTTATCACCTTAGAAGATTGAATGAGCCTATTCATTTAATTATTTTTAAAGCTGATGCTTCTGGAAATTCGAATATAAATAAAAGAAGACTGAAGCAAATGGTGTCTGGCATTGTGTTTTAGCCCATGACTGTTTTTCTGTGTCTCATCATGGTTGCTATTTACAAAGCAAATTGCACCTCCTTAACATTTCTCACTCTGAAAACCAGACCCACATTCTTCTCTTATCAGGGTCTGGTCCCTCTGACTCAACTGAATGTTTAACTAAAGTAACTCACACTTGTTTCAGTTCTTTGACATGCTTTCCCTCCTCTGAGAAAAGAAGTTGCCCCGATCTATTTTGAGTATACGTTTTATTCAACTTTACACAGGTGTTCTATATTTATAAACATACATAATTTTAAAATGTTTTCCAGCCTACTTAGTTACTCACAAATGAATATAGCAACTGTATGCAAGTCATATTACAGTTGTAAAGTAAGGGTGCATTGGAATCTTATAATTTCCTATTAATATGAATTGCCAAAAAGAAGCTGTTTTATATCACTATATAATGTCTTAAATTTTAAAAGCGCTAACCGTATTTTTTTTTTTGGAGACAGGGTCTTGCTCTGTCACCCAGACTGGAATGCAATGCAGCCTCAAATTCCTGTGCTCCAGCAATTCTTCCACTTCAGCCTCCTGAGTAGCTGGGACTAGAGGCGTGTGCCACCATTCCCGGCTTATTTATGTATGTATGTATGTATGTATTTATTTATTTATTTGTTTGTTTGTTTATTTATTTATTTATTTATGGTTAGAGTCTCACTCTGTCGCCCAGGCTGGAGTGCAGTGGCACACACCCGGCCATCGCAGACTCGACCTGCTGGGCTCTGGCGATCCTTCGGCCTCAGCCTTTCAAGTAGCCAGAACTACAGGCGTGCTACCTCGCCTGGCTATTTTTGATTTTATTGTAGAGACGCGGTCTCGCCAAGTTGCTGAAGTGGGTCTCGAACCCGTGGTCTCAGGTAATCCACTAGCTTTGGCCTCCCAAAGTGCTGGGATTACAGACTGAGTCACCGAGCCCAGCCATTCCCGGCCATTCCAGGCTTATTATTTCATATTTTGTGGAGTCAGGGTCTCGCTATTTTGCCCTGATTAGTCTCAAATTCCTGGCCACAAGCAATCTCCTGCCTCTGCTTCCCAAAGTGCTGGGATTACAGACATGAGGACTGAGCTATAATCATATAAGCATATTTTTTATTTTCAACACCTGTTATTGAGAAAGATTTCAGATAAAAAGTCAAACCCAATTATTTCAGAAGTGATCATTTCTCCCTCTTCCTCCGGTTACTGAATTTTTAATCATCTAAAACCTGGACGCAAACCTTTGACTGTAGCAGGCTTCAGGGAGCTTTGTGGTTTAGATCTTGGGTTGCAATCCCAGTTGCTATCAGTCAAGGGTACTGAGCCAAAACAGAACTACGTGGAGGACTCTGACATCATCTTTACCATCCCATTACCTCCCCTGTCGAAAAAAACAAATGAATAAGGAAGCAAAAATATAATTTACCTAGAGGAGAATGCACAAATCTTAATTGTACGGCTCAGTGAATTTTGATATTTGTATATTCTCAGGTGACCAATACCTGGATCAAGATATAGAATGCGACCAGGCTCGGTGGCTCAGCCTGTAATCCCAGCATTTTGGGAGGCCGAGGCGAGTGGATTGCCTGAGCCCGCAGGTTCGAGACCAGCCAGGGCAACTTGGCGAGACCTTGTCTCTACAATAAAGCAAAAAATTAGCCGGGCGTGGTAGTGCACACCTGTAGTTCCGGCTACTTGGAAGGCTGAGGCGGAAGGATCACGGGTGCCCAGCAGGTCGACACTGGCATGGCCTTGAGTGTGCCACTGCACTCCAGACAGGCAACAGAGTGAGACTCCAACTCAAAAAAAACCCAAAAACATAGAATGTATCTATCATTCCAGAAAACCCCTACAGGCCCCTTTCTACTCAAGGGCCCTCCCCTACCCCAGAGGTATCTTCTTTTCTGATTTCTATCACCACATATTAGTTTTGCATGAAGTTAATACAAATGAGATTGCAACTCTATACTCTTCTGTGCCTGGTTTCTTTTGCAATTAACAATGTTTTAGAGAAATAGAAACCCTAAAATATGGAAAAAGAAAAATAAAACGGCCTTTTTTCAAAAATGGCATGATTACATGTTTTAAAACCAAATACATTTAGAAAAAAATACCTCTAAGTATTGAAAAATTTAGCAAGGTCAAGGGTCCAAGATAACCATACAAAAATCAGTTGCATTTCACAATGCCTTTGAATAACTTTATGGTCGACCCCATAAGAAATCATTTGATGGAATAGAACTGTTCTTAAACA
>CAUYQG010140553.1:0-23266 GCA_963574415.1 Tarsius wallacei
GGCAACTTGGCGAGACCTCATCTCTACAATAAATCAAAAATTAGCCGGGTGTGGTAGCGCACGCCTGTAGTTCCAGCTACATGGGAGGCTGAGGCAGAAGGATCGCCGGAGCCCAGCAGGTCGAGGCTACGGTGGCTGGGAGCGGCCACTGCACTTCAGTCTGGACGACAGAGTGAGACTCCAACTCAAAAAAAAAAAAAGAAAAGAGCATTCTTTCAAAATGTCTATCTAGCTTGCTAACATACCTGTTTTCCATTTTAACCCAAGTATGGAAGAGCACGTCATTCCCCCATCATGGTAGTTGTATGTTCTTTCCTCCCACAATCACTTTACATATAGAAGAGCTTAAAAACTTGGTATTAGACAACCGTTGTACTAAGACACTCTACAATGAAGACTTGGTTGAAGTTAAAATAATACTTCTTACCCTGTGAGACCCATTCCATCACTGTCTTCAATGCTTACCACAGTCCTAAAGGCAGAGGTTACCAGTCCTTACACAACAGATGACAAATAGAAATACTACGCTTATGAAGAGCCAGGCACCTGAGGGATTTCTATGTCATCTTTAGCAACACTCTATAAGGTTTGACTTTTGTGATCTTCCCTCTACAGGTCATGTAGCTGAGTTTTCCGAAGTGGAAATGACTTTCCTGAGCTCACGTGATGAAGTGGGGTAGTCAGGCTTTAAATGAAGTTCCACTGAGCTCCAGCACTTGTGGGTTGGATTCACAGTCCTTCATGGTCTCTTAGTAGTTGAAGTGACTGCAGTAGCAATCTCAGGAATAAACACCAGTTCTTGTTGCCTTCACAATCCCACTCCTCCCTTGTCTCCCTGCCCCTCCTGCGTCCCCACCCCACACACTCAACTTCCTTTCTCTTCAGGTTTTAGCAACAGCCAAGCAAAGGAAGTGGTCCGGCATATCGAGTCTGTCTGTACCTGTGCTCGCTTTGATTGTCCATGTTGCAATTTAATTCTTGTCCCAAGTAGAGCAAGAGATGACCTAGCAAGTGCCCCTTTAAAACAATAGCCAGCTTCATTCGAGCAATGAAATGTGTACATGTGTTCATTCTATTAAAAATCAGAATCACTCTCTTCTCTGTAAATATTTTAAAGATTTGGTGAAAGCTGCTTATGAATCAGTAGACTGCATGTGGATGTCGGTAACTACCAGGAAATGGGCAGTTTTCTCAAGGAACACTTGAAATATGAGTGCATATTTCTTACGAGAGGAGGTCATTTCATATATACGATGGAATATTATGCAGCCATAAAGAAGGATAAAATTATGAACCTCACAGCAAATTGGAAGGACTTAGAGTCTGTAATACTGAGTGATCTATCACAGAAACAAAGAACTGAGTATCACATGTTCTCACTCATAAGTGAACCTTGAACAATTATCATAATACTATAAGGAAGGATTGGCAGTAGTGAGAATCTGCCAGGGGTAGGGGAGGGGCACACCTCATCAACAAGGGTATCTGCATAATGAACATTTTTATACCTAACCCTGAATTGTACCCCACATCTTTAAAATTAAAAATTAAAAATAGTTTCAAAAGTAAAAATAAAATAAAATAAAAAAAGATTAGTGATGGCTCATCTGTTCTTAAGTAGGTCCAGAAAACTGGAAAGCGTCACCCTTACTTTTTAGTATGGACTAAAAGTTAATGTTCCAGCTGGTTATGTACATTTGTCTCAAATACTATCTTCATTCCTCTAATAATAAAATATAGAATTTGGGTGTGGTGACTCACACCTGTAATCTCAGCACTTTGGGAAGCCAAGGCAGGAGGATTGCTTAAGCTTAAGAGTTTGAAACCAGCCTGGGCAACAAAGTGAGACTTTGTCTCTACCAAAAATAAAAATTAGCCAGGCATGGTGGCACACGCCTGAAGCCCCAGCTGCTCGGAGGGCTGAGGCAGAAGGACTGCCTGAACCCAGTATGTCAAGGCTGTGATGAGCCACAGGTGTGTCACTCCAGCCTGGGCATCACGGTGTCTAAATAAATACATACATACATACATACATAAACAAATAAATATAGGAAGAGAGGAGAACAGGAAATTAATTTTCAGTAATCACTGAGCAGTGTACTTGTATCAGTCTGGGACTGGTCAAGAAAACAGAGTCACTCAAAATATTACTGGAAGAAATAAGTTTAAAGAAGATATTAGAGGTTACACCAATGTTGGAAAAGTCAGGGACAAAAGCCAGGAAAGTAAAAACTTAAATTCAATATGATTGCTGCTTAAAGTCAAAGAATCAGACACCGAAGTGTACCTTAGCTTAAAGACCCAAAGTAGGTCGTTCTCCAAGACTTGCTTGAGTTCTGTTGTAGCTCTCAACATCAGAGAAAACTCCCAACAATTGTTTCTAAGAGCACACAGAAAAGTTGCTGTCAATATCTATCTATGCATCTGACTACAACCACCACCATCCATCCTCTTCCTTTTCTACTTTCCAGACTTATGGAAATCCCCTCACTGTCAAACTCTAAAGCCAGATCATTTAGAGAAAGGGGTTCTGGGAAATATAGTTCCTGCTTCTCTACATTGCAGGGGATTGGGAGCTCATAGTGGTGGTCAGACAACCCACAATTCATCACAATCCATCTTTGTCAACTCAGCATCAATACCCACATGACACTCGCTTTGGGTCCAGGTGGTGTGCATAAAATGGAAAAAACAGGAGTCTATTAGCGAAAAAGTTTTTAGTGGAGACTGGAAAGGTGGTCAGGAAACTGTCTTGGAGACTTAAAGAGGGCAACTCATGTTTTACAGTAGAAAGACCACTTGTAAATGTGTGGTCTGTGGTAAAGTAACCTGGAAGATAAAATGTGTCAATGAACTTGTGGATTTGCCCCAGGGAATTTCCAAAAAGAATAAAGTGCCAACTGACATTATTCTCTTTTTAAAATTAATTTAATTTTATTTTTTATTTTTAGCTGTGTACGAGTACATTAGCTGTGAATCCAGACTATTTTTTTTTTTTTTTGAGTTGGAGTCTCACTCAGTCGCCCAGACTGGAGTGCAGTAGCCACTCCCGGCCACCGCAGCCACGACCTGCCAGGCTCCGGCGATCCTTCCACCTCAGCCTTCCAAGTAGCTGGAACTACAGGCGCACACTACCACGCCCGGCTAATTTTGTAATTTATTGTAGAGATGAGATCTTGCTTGCCCAGGCGGGTCTCGAACCCATGGGCTCAGGCAATCCAGTCACCTCAGCCTCCCAAGGCGCGGGATTACAGGCTGAGCCACACTGAGCCCGGCCAGACTATTTCTTATAGACCAGACAGGGTGTCTCCAGGAGCAGAGTCCAGAGCCTAGGAAGAAATTTGAGATCTGCTGAGTATAGTGGACTAGTGGACTAAGTCAGAGAGCAGAAGTGGGCCCTAGTGATGGTGAATATCCAACCCTCAGAGTAAAGCACTCTGATGACATCTGTCAAGGTGGATTTCAGTTCAGTGGCTACTATGTGCCTCCCATTTCCTTGTCTTTTAGAATGAGAGGTGTCTATTGCAATGATCCTGTCCCCAACTCACCAGTATATATTAGGGCTGAGAAACAGTCTTTTTAGTTCATAGGTCTTTGAATCAAGAGACATTGCAGCCTCAAGAATTTGAACCTGTTTTCAGATCAGATACAACACGAGATCATGGAATTTGAGAGTGGTGCCATGGTTGGGTGAGATTTGGGGAGCAGGGGGAGTGGGTACATATATTTTGAGTATGAGAGAGATGGGAATCGTCATAGCCAACAGAAAACCTAAAGAAAAGATAATCCATTAACTGAGAATGAGACTAGGTCAGACATGTCGGAAGCACAAACACACCCCCTAAGTTGACGTGGGCAGAGTTAAAGACATGATGGGGAGAGACGGGTGTCCAAAGTCGCAAAGGCAGTTGAACTCACAAATCTGAGCAGTGTGTTTCGAGATCCTATGAACCAGATTCAGCAGGCGATGATGAAGAAATGGGGAAAACATATGATGCATACACATGGCAAATATGGGCATGGTTCCATTGACAGGGAAGTGTGGTAAAGCCTTTGTCTAGGTTTGCATGCCTCTTGCCAAGTGGGTCTCTACTGGTACAAAGGAGTTAGAGCAATCTGGAACATTTCATACCCTCGCCCTGAAATCACTTTCTAAATTCAAAACTCTGTAACCCAGGCTCCAAACCTAACCGCAGTCTCTCCTTTTTTGGCATTGTTGCACATCACCTGAGCCCACATTACACCTGCTTTTGAACCTCTTCGGGACCTCAAAGACTCAGGCCTGGTCCATTTCCTCAACACGTGACCCTCTCTGGAAGGCTCTTTTATGAAACCAGCACTGATCCAGCAACCGCACCAACATTGTCCCTTGGTCTTTGACCCCAGTCTGCGCCCTAATTCCTAATACCATCTGAATCAATTCTCTTGTGTGTGATACAAACCCTAAAATTGGGATAACACAAACATGGACACAATTTTATTTGAAATACCTCTTCAGCGTTCTGATGCCAGCTAGACTGAGCATGCTCCGTAATTTTTTTGCCTATGCCTTCCCCATCAAGCAGTGGCACTACTCTTTCCATGTGTACCTCACTACCCACACACCTCACTCTACCAAAACACAGCTCTCATCCTTTCACTTACCTTTTTTTTTTTTTTGAGTTGGAGTCACAACCACTGCAGCATTGACCTGCTGGGCTCAGACAGTCCTTCTGCCTCAGCCTTCCAAGTAGCTAGAACTATGGATGCATACCACCACGCCTGGCTAACTGTTTGATTTATTGTAGAGACAAGGCCTTGCCACATTGCCCAGGCTGGTCTCAAACCCCTGGGCTCAGGCAATCCTCTCGCCTCCACCTCCCAAAGTGCTGGGATTATAGGCATGAGCCACCACGCCCAGCTTCACTTACCTTCTTAAACATTTCTAAGAATCCTGATTGCCTATAAGATAAAATCTAGTGGCCTTACCAGGGCATGCAGTCCCCTTTATTGCCTTTCTCAGTTAACTTTCATTTCTCACCTCCAGACCTAACCTTAATGTACCTTTGTGGTGTTTAAGGAAGTAGTACATCAGCTAGCTTTCATGTCTGACACAGCCTGCATTTTTATGCCTCTGCTTTTGCACATACGTTTCCCTCTACCCGTGAGGTTTTCACTGTTTAACTGTGATATGATTCGTTCTCCCTCACCAGTATTTCCAAGACACTTTATAGATACCTGTATCATGCCCTTATTGCATGGTATAATTATATTACAATTATGTGCTTAGATGTTTCGTTACCAACTTAAAGAAAAGAACAATGGGCCGGGTGCGGTGGCTCACACCTATAATCCCAGCACTGTGGGAGGCCAACGTGAGATAATTGCCTGAGCCCAGGGGTTTGAGACCAACCTGGACAACTTGGTGAGACCTCATCTCTACAATAAATCAATAAAAATTAGCTGGGCGTGGTGATGCACGCCTGTAGTTCCAGGTACTTGGAAGGCCGAAGTGGAAGGATCACCTGAGCCCGGGAGGTCAAGGCTGTGGTGGCTGTGAGTGTGCCACTGCACCCCAGCCAGGGTGACAGAGTGAGACTCTGACAAAGAAAGAAAGAAAGAAAGAAAGAAAGAAAGAAAGAAAGAAAGAAAGAAAGAAAGAAAGAAAGAAAGAAAGAAAGAAAGAAAAGAACAATGTGTTGTTTTGCTGTTTTGTTCAAGGTTAGGGTTTTTTGGGGGGGGTTGTAGGAAGATGAATATATTTTACAATTTTTACTCACAAAAATAGCACGTGATAAATAGTTCTTAAAAGAATAAGTGGGATCAAAGAAATATAATAAGAGGAGGGAAGTCTGAGTTGGAAAGGTATTTTTAAAAATTGGAAAGCTGTAGGATTATATTCCTACTATTACGATTGACACATGTAGACATGGTCACTACCTCAAACATTTATTTCTATTGAATATTTGCTTCCATTTGGACACCCTTCTTACTTTTTAGCATAATCATTTTTATCGAAAAAGTAGTTACTTTGTAGACATCATGACTAGAATAGAGCTATTGCGTAATAAATCTCCCGGAGAATGAATTTATCTCACCGATTATTTGTTATGCTGTCATTGTAGAGAAGTTTATAAAAAGAGCTTATGTTGTTCCTACCTCAAAGGTTAGCAGTGAGGTTTAAATGAGTTAATACACACAAAGCACTTAGCACAGTCCCTGCGGAAGTAAGTGTTCAGAAAAGATGAAGATTATTATCATTCTAATTGAATGAGCCAACTCGTAGGATCTCGCGAGGTTTTGAGAAAATTAAATTTCACTATCTTGCCACTCTCCAATGTTATTATGAAAACTATTTGCGTACAACTCCCTTCCAGGTTATTTACAATATGAGGTAAATTAAACTATGCCCCTGGGAGCTAACAGTTTAACCTGAAGACAACATAATTAAACATCAGGATGCAACAGACATCTGAATATAAATAAACTTTAGATTAAAAATACTGTGTACAGGCAGAGGGGCAGGTGTATCATGTGGCTACAGCAACAAATTGGCAAATATTTGTGCCAGGGAGAGGCTGGGTGAATTTTCTCTCTGTGTTTATCAAGAAGGCTAAGACTAACTGAGGAAGAATAACTCAGGCTCTACTTACAGAATTATCCTGATTATTTCCCAGTGAAGACGTTTGAACTACAGAATGCAGTCTGTGTACTAAGAGGAGAGACATGTGTGTAACATAGTCTGTGTCAGTAAACCAGAGGCAGTCCCTAGCACCATGAGGACACATGTTGGGGTATGCTGCACATAAGATATAAAGGAATATGAGGAATCTAGTCAGAGGCCTTGGCTAAATTAATGAAGGTAGACAGTTAGTTAAATTTCTAATTGGAAATAGCAAGAAAAATAAAGCAAAAAGAAAATAGAACTCAGTCGTGATTGGCTGCATTTTTTCTTGGTTATCTATAAATACAACTATCAGAAGATTAATAAAGTTTCTAAATTTAATATTAAGAAGAATTTTGGTAAACTGTAAGTTAATTTATATGACACGTATACTTTTCATCTAATTCTAAAATATGACAAAAAATTTTACTGTTTTTCTCGGCATTCAGTACCATTTTATTGAGCTTAAATTAAATGCCACAGTGTGATGCCTAGAGAAATCAGTTGAATGGTAACATAATTCACCTTCTAAATTTAAGCTAGTCCATTTTCCTACAGAATTAGTTTTTAGTATGGAAGCCCACATAACCATTTCTGACAGTTTCTCGTGTTTAAAATTCTATTCAAAAGGTAATTTCAGTATTATCTCTTGAAGAGCTCTTATGCCAAAACTGTTTATCGGGCAAATTAAAGTGGGAAGTTATTTTTGCCTTTAACATGAAAAATGTCAGCACTTTTAACTCAATTCCCATGACTTTAAATAAACACCATTGCAAAGGAGTTAACCAATTAAGAAAATATTCTGTGCAAAGGAAGAAAACATAAAGTGCAAATGCTATGATGAGAGCATAGAGGAAACTGGAATCTACCTTGTGTCTAATATATGTTATTGGCTTTGAAGTAAACATTTTCCCTGTGACCACTGACCTCCTAAAAATGATTCCCGGGATAACAGCTAAAGACTGTGAGGTCCACTTAAATTGAAAACACATATTGAAGATTTTAATGACAGCCCCGTGGTGCCTATGAGCACACCATCATGTCTCAGCCCCTGTGACTCAATATTTCTTTGAGGAAATACGGTCATCACATAACTCTCATAACAGGTTGAAAAGCACGGAAGCAATGTGAGGGAAGGGGAGTTATCAGACCTAGAGCACCAAGTCCCAAGAGCTACATGAAGACAGCAATGAAAGGGGGAAAGTAGACAAAGAAAAGCTAGCATAAGATAATTTGCTTAAGAAGCTCTGAGAAATTTAAGAAACTCCAAGAAATAAGAATGTGAGAAAGAGCTGCTGGAAAAGTTTGTGTAGCAGAAATGTCAGAGCCGTGCTCCACAGAGAGGAACTCAGAGATGTTGTAGCATTGAAAAACTTAGACAAGCAGATGAGGAGCAACCATGTTGATGATGCTCAGAAACCTCCCTGGACCAACAGCCTCAGCATCACTTGGGAACTTACTAGAAATGTGGATTTTAGGGCCCCAGACTCATCAAACTTACTGAACTAGCAATCCCAGAGGGCAGGACTCAGGATTCTGTGTTTTATTTTATATAAGCCCTCCAGGTGATTCTGAGACACACCAAATTCCAGAACCCCTGGTCTGGAGTTTCTAAGGAGACTTTAGCTTCCAACTTGTACCTGAAGTTGTCTTAGTTGCCCTTTACAAATGAGTAAGTGCTGATGTAAACAACATAGAGAGACACACTACTTCTCAAAGACACAACAGACAGCCACTCATTTGGGGGGTAGCAGATATTCAGATTTCTTCTTCCACTTAGCATGCTTAAGGGCATTTGCCTTCAATGAATGTCAGAAAATAAAAATTGAATTTAGCCCTGGTAACCCAAACACAAGTAGAAGAGTAGGTGTGCTGCTCATCAAGGTGTTTTATTACGTATTTAACCATATTGTATATATGATTCTTCCTATTCCTATGAAGTACTTGATATAAAAATAGTAAGCATTTTAAATTATTACATGATCAGTTCCAACAAATGAAACATAACTGCTTTAAAGTAAATAGAATTTAAGGAATATGAATGTATGGTAATAGTTATACTTGAGAATCAAGTTTCAGGTTTCCATCTTCTCTTTGTCTTCCTAAGATACAGGCAGCTAGCTGCTAAAAAGTTATTAAAGAGAAGAACCGATGGGGAATAAACACTGTTTGTTAAAGAGATTCATCTTATTTTCTTACACTCCAATTGCTTTTATTTGACTTGTAATTAAGTAATAGTAGGATTAAAGCAAAAAGCATAAGCCACGAGTGGAGAATCCTCTTTCAGAAGTCAGGTAACTGGTCGTTACAATGGCGACTCACAAAGAAGAGGAATTCCCATTTGAGGGTGAGTTCCATAAGAATGATCTCCTTACTGGCAAGTTCCCTTGCTTAGTGGGTTCTTTGGTCATTGTTATAGTGGGTAGTTGTACACTTATTTGACTCCAGTTAATCCTATTTTATATTTTTAAACCAGATTAACTATTAACATCCACAAAGACTACTGAACACTCTGACATTTTTCTAATTTCATAAAATAATCATGGAATGCTAAAGAGACACTTTTTTTTCTTGTTTTCTATAACCTCTATCATCTGATGTAAAATATATTAAAGGTTGCTTTAGCTTCCATGAGCCCAATGATAATGTTCTCAATGTAACTTTTAATTAAGTACAAAATTGTTTATCATTTTGAATACTGACTTTAATATAATATTTTCTTATATGGCATTATGCAAGGCACAAATATATATTAATGCCATGTGCTTTTTAACTTTTTTTTTTTTTTGCTGTGGACAAAGAGAAAAACATAGCTAGGGCAAATCTAGTTCTCAAAAGCAGTTCTATAATGGAAGAGATTTCACTGAGC
Source organism: Tarsius wallacei (assembly GCA_963574415.1). Taxonomy (NCBI): domain Eukaryota; kingdom Metazoa; phylum Chordata; class Mammalia; order Primates; family Tarsiidae; genus Tarsius; species Tarsius wallacei. The sequence continues at coordinate 9,513 of CAUYQG010140553.1, forward strand.
AACAGGCTAATTTATTCATAATTGTTTTGAGTTGTAGTTTAAGAAATGTTTTGAAAGTTACTGTTTGTTACTGTTCTTATTGGATTTCTTAAATTAAATAAAAAGAAAAAGAAAGCCTGCAATCTGCACTTTATTTTTTTAATCCATATAAGATTCCGGAAAGACATACACATATACTTTTAAAAAATCATTCTGAAAGGAAGAGAAAAATTCTTGAAACCTTCTCTGAACTCTTTTTTCTCTTCCTTTGTTACAGGTATCCATTTTTCAGCAGTATTAACCTTTTAAAACAATTAAAAAATGGACTTCTTAAACTCATCTGATACAAACTTGAACTTGACCTCAGAGGAACTGTTAAACAGAATGCCATCCAAAATCCTGGTGTCCCTCACTCTCTCCGGGCTGGCCCTGATGACAACAACCATCAACTCCCTTGTGATAGCTGCCATTATTGTGACCCGGAAGCTGCACCATCCAGCCAACTATTTAATTTGTTCCCTTGCAGTCACAGACTTCCTCGTGGCTGTCCTGGTCATGCCCTTCAGCATTGTGTATATTGTGAGAGAGAGCTGGATTATGGGACAAGTGGTCTGTGACATCTGGCTGAGTGTTGACATTACCTGCTGCACATGTTCCATCTTGCATCTCTCGGCCATAGCCTTGGACCGGTATCGGGCCATCACAGATGCCATTGAGTACGCCAGGAAGAGGACTCCCAAGCAGGCTGGCATTATGATTATGGTAGTTTGGATTATATCTGTTTTTATCTCAATGCCTCCCCTATTCTGGAGACACCAAGGAACTAGCAGAGAAGATGAGTGCATCATCAAACACGACCACATTGTTTCCACTATTTACTCAACATTTGGAGCTTTCTACATCCCACTAGCACTGATTTTGATCCTTTACTACAAAATCTATAGAGCAGCAAAGACATTATACCACAAGAGACAAGCAAGCAGAATTGCAAAGGAGGAGCTGAATGGCCAAGTCCTTTGGGAGGGTGGTGAGAAAAGCACTAGACTGGTCTCCACACCCTACGTGCTGGAAAAGTCTCTGTCCGATCCATCAACAGATTTCGATAAAATTCATAGCACAGTGAAGAGTCCCAGGTCCGAATTCAAGTATGAGAAATCTTGGAGAAGGCAAAAGATTTCAGGCACAAGAGAACGCAAAGCAGCCACCACGCTGGGATTAATCTTGGGTGCATTTGTAATATGTTGGCTTCCTTTTTTTGTAAAAGAATTGGTTGTTAATGTCTGTGAAAAATGTAAAATTTCTGAAGAAATGTCAAATTTTTTGACATGGCTTGGCTATCTCAATTCTCTTATAAATCCACTGATTTATACAATCTTTAATGAAGACTTCAAGAAAGCATTCCAAAAACTTGTGCGATGTCGATGTTAGTTGAAAGAAAGTTTATCATTAAAGGGTGGGGTTTTCTTTGGGGGGAAAGTAACAATGAATGTGAAATTTAAAATATTTAAACTTTTAGAGGGAAATATATTAAAACTGCTTAAATGATAAGAATATAATTTATATTTGAATAGTTACAAGAATATAAAATTTATTGATTTGATCATTATTCTAGAATACTCAAAATTAGAAAATAATTATGCAGGTTATAAACAATATCTTGCCTATGCAATGTTACTAAAAAGCTAACTGGAAAAAAGTATATATAATATTAATAACAGTGATTTTCCAGGCTTACGTCTTACAACAATTATAGAAGAGTTTTCAATGAACATACCTCCATCCATAATTTCTGTATATTCCTATTGTTTTGTTATATAATTTTATTACATTATAGAAAGTATGTAATTTACCACAAAGCACACATTTCTCCTATCTAACCATTCTTGTTCCTTCTTCATCTTACCCAAGCAAAAGGTGGGGGAGGGACGTCACAACTCTGAATGACCCGAGTAATGTAAAAGTCAGAGATTGATATTGTCTTTGTATTTAGGTATAAAGAATTATCACAAAGTGGGTTAGGAACAGCAAAATGCTTCTGGATACTGAACTTGTGCATATTTAATACATTCCATTTGCTTACTATAAATTTCTACAAGAATGTTGTCTTATCCGTATATTATGAGCATTTGGAATCAAAGCCATACCTTCGTAACAATAACTCAGCGAAGCGGGGGGAAGTAGGTTGTTACAACTGCCCCTTGTTTATTTAGGAATCACATTTAAGTCACTAAATATCCTAGGTTACTCACCACAGTTTTTATACTCCAAATGTCTTTTTTTAGAAAGTGTATTTCATTTTTGTTGATGTTAATAAGCTCAGTTACCAACTAAAATGCCTGTAGTACTCTGCACCACGGTACCTTCATACCTTTAATTTGGACATTATTTCCCTTTTATGAGACAGAATGTCTTGGAAATATTTTTACTTATTTATGTATTTAAATTAAAAAATCATTTATATTAAGGAAGGTAGATTTATTAAAGGAAAAATATACACATACACTGCAAGAGAGCAACGGGCAGCCCAGCGAGGGAGACTGTTTGCTGTCTGCAAAGAGGCAGGGGCTTTAGGGAAGTTTTTATAGGGTTATGTTGGGGGAGATTATGTGCTAGATGAGCTAGAATTGCTCAGGACAGTTCATCATGGTTCTCTATTTTGCTGGAAGTGCTTAACAATGATTAGTTGCTTCTTGCAACATGGTCAGTAAGGTTTTATAACGTTTGTACGTTTTCCCTCAAGACCTTCTTCCTGAATATAATTTATATATATTTTTTTATTTTAAAGATATGTTCAGGATTAGGTATATAAGTGGACACCATACAGGTAAAGTTTGGGCCTCTCTTTGGTCCCCACTTTGCCTGGTTTGAGATCAGGTACCATAACGGATGTTATGGGTCCCCCTCCCCTCCCCTGCAGTATCCCGCTACTGCCAGTCCCTTTCTTATTGTATTATGGTTAACTCAATTGTTGTTGACCTATTTAGATCTTTTTCTTCACAGTTATCTGTGGTAGAAAGTGCAAAGTGTGTTATCATTAGAACCTTGTCATATGACACCCTACTCCACTGGCAAATATTGCTTGTTTTTTGTTTTTTTTTTTAATGTAGTTTCTTTGCTATCTTTTCTTTTTCCCCCAATATTGCTGGACACCTATCATTTTCCTAAACATGACACATTTATTTGTTATTCTGTCCACTGAGGCATTAGAAATAGCACAAGGCTTGAATTAGTGAATAGTAAATTATCCAAAGGAGCTTGCAACCTGATTCAGTCTTACTGCTTTAGTGTTTAAAAAAAAAAAAAAAAAGTAATCCATACTAATTATGGAATGGATTTTTAGATGCATCTTTATTTATCCCATTATTATTTTAAAATTTCTAAATGGCAACTGCCTTTTTTTGTTCCTGTAATTTAGGAATATTGACAAACTCATAGGAATGTTGCAAAATGTAGTATTATTAAAAGTAACCAATTTAAAAGCAAAGCAATGTAATGTATAGCTTAGTATTTTCTTGCCAAATTGCAAAATGAAAGTAATGAAAAACAAAGGGTATTATATCAGAAGTTGGATTTTTTTATCTTTATTTTTGGAGTTGTGGGGTGTAAGTGGGGATTTACTACATAAGTAGGTTGCATGCAGGTGAAGTTTGGGCTTCTAACTGTTCCTCTCTCCCCCTGATAGTGGACCAGGTACCTCCTATGTTGTCACCTACCCCACTCCCTCCTCTCTCCTTCGCCTAACAGTGTCCAGCATCTGCCGATGTCACCCTTGTGCTAGTGTGACCAGTGTTCAGAGCCCACTTATGAGTGAGAACCTGCAGTATTCAGTTCTTTGTTTCTGTGATAGTTCACTTAGTTTGATGGTCTCTAGCTGCATCCAAGTTGCTGCAAGGCCATGATTTTGTTCTTTATGGCTGCATAATATTCCATTGTTTATATGTACCACATTTTCTTTATCCAGTCTACTTTCTATGGGCATCTGGGTTGGTTCTATGTTTTTGCTATTGTGAATAGAGCTGCAATAAACATGCGTGTGCAGGTGTCCTTTTTGTAGAGTGATTTATGTTTCTCTGGGTATATTTCCAGGGGGGATAGCTGGATCGTATGGAAGATTGATTTTTAGTTCTTTGAGGAATCACCACACTGCATTCCATAGAGGTTGAACTAGTTTACATTCCCACCAACAGTGTAGAAGTATATTCCCTTTTCTCTGCAGCACACCAGCATCTGTTGTTGTTTGACTTATTAAAATAGCTATCCTTATAGGTGTTAGTAGTATCTCATTGTGGTTTTAATTTGCATTTATCTGATGGTTAGTGAGGCTGATCATTTTTTCATGTGTTTATTCACTGCTTGAGCTCCTTGTAGATTCTGGATGTTAGGCCTTTGTCTGATGCATAGCTTATAAATATATTTTCCCATTCCATGGGTTGTCTCTTTACTCTTTTGATGGTTTCTTTTGCTATGCGAAAACTTTTCAGTATGATGAGTTCCCATTTGTCTACCTTAGTTTTGTTGGAATTGCTTTTGAGAACTTGGTCATGAATTCCTTGCCTGCTCCAATATCCAGAAGGGTGATGCCTACATTTTCTTCTAAGATTCTTATAGTTTGAGGATTTACATTTAAGTCTTGATCCATTTTGAGTTGATTTTTGTATATGGTGATAGGTAATGGTCCAGTTTCATTCTTCTGCATGTTTTCCCAGCATCATTTGCTAAATATGGTTTCCTTTCTCCAATGTTTGTTATTAATGGCTTTGTCAAAGATGAGTTGGTTCGCTTTATGAAACAGACAAACCCTCACATACCAAAAATTAACTTGAATGTGAATAGTCTGAATGTACTGCTAAAAAGGCAAAGAGTAGCAAATTGGATAAAGAAACATGATCCAACATTCTGCTGCCTCTCACCACATAGGACACACACAAGTTCAAGATGAAGGGCTGAAAATTGACCATTCAGGCAAATGAAATACAAAAAACAGCAGGAGTAGCTAGTCTTATATCAGACAAAATGGACTTTAAACCAATAAAATTTTAAAAGGACACAGAAGGACACCTGGATTTATAAAATAATTGCTACATAAACTAAGAGACAACATAGATACCCACATAATCATAGTCAGAGATGTTAATACCCCACTAGCAGCCCTAGACAGATCATTGTGGCAAAAAAAAAAAAACCCAGGGAGATACAGAACCTTAATTCAACCCTAGACCAATTGGACCTAATAGACATCTACAGAACACTCCATCCAACAATCACAGTATGTACATCCAACTCATCAGAAGACAGAACATACTCCAAGATTTATCACATTCTCAGACATGAATCACATGTGAACAAATTCCAGAAAGTTGAAATAATAATACCAAGAATTTTCTCAGATCACAGTGCAATAAAAATACATATCACACCGACAAGCATCCCCCCCCCCAAAAAAAAAACACACACACACAAAGACATGGAAACTAAACAACATACTGCTGAGTGACTTTTGGGTCAACAGATAAATCAAGACAGAAATGAAAAGATTCCTGAAAACAAATGAAAACAAAGATACAACCTATCAAAACCTCTGGGATACCATGAAGGTAATGTTGCATGGATAGTTCATAGCACTGCCGGCTCATAACAAGAAAAATAGAGGCAGACAAGTAAACAGCCTAACATCACATCTAAGAGAGCTGGAAAGACAAGAGCAATTAAATCCTACTTTCAAAAATAATCTAGATTACTAAAATAAATTCAAATTACAGGAAATGGAAGGCAAAAATATCATAGAAAGGATTAATAAGACAAATAGCTGGTTCTTTGAAAGGATAGATAAGATAGACCCCTGGCCAGATTGACTAAAAGAGGGAGGGAGAAAGTCTGAATAAACATAATTAGAAATGAAAACGGTGATGTCACAACTGTCCATGAAGAAATTCAAAAGATTATTAGAGATTATTAAAAACATTTGTACACAAATAAACTAGGAAATCTAGGGGAAATGGAGGGTTTCCTGGCATCAAACAACCTCCCAAGGCTGAAACAAGAAAAAATTGAACCCCTAAACAGACCAATAACAATCCAGGAAATCAACTCAGTTATAAGAAAACTCGCTATCAAAAAAAGTCCTGGAATATATGATTTCTCAGCTGAATTCTACCAGACATACAAGGAAGAGCTGATACCAACCTTACTGGAAGTATTTCAGGTAATCAAGAATGATGGAATTCTCCCCAAATCATTTTATAAAGCTAATATCAACCTGATACCCCAAACTGACAAAGAGCCAACAAGGAAAGAGAATTACAGGCCAATTTCCCTGATGAACATAAATGCAAAAATCCTCAAAAAGATTCTAGCAAATCATATCCATCAACACATCTCAAGGATCATCCACCATGACCAGGTGGACTTCATTTCTGGGATGCAGGACAGGTTCAATATTTACAAGCTCATAAACGTAGTTCAACAAATTAACAGGTGTAAAAACAAAAACGACATGATTATATCAGTAGATACAGAAAAAGCAAGTGATAAAATTTAGTATTCCTTATTGACAAAAACCCTCAAACACCTAGGCATCAAAGGAACTTTACTCAAAACAATAAGATCCATCTATGACAAACCCGCAACCAACATCATGCTTCAGTAAAAGCTGGATACATTTCCCCTAAGAACTTGAATAAGACAAGTTTGTGCACTCCCACCCCTCCTGTTCAACATAGTCCTAGAAGTCCTAGCCAGAATAATCAGACAGGAGAAGGATATCGGGGCATCCAAATAAAAAAAGGAAATTAAGTTATTTCTCTCTGTGGATGATATGATTCTATACCTAGAAAACCCTAAAGAGTCTGTCAAAAACCTCCTCATTCATAAACAACTTTGGTAAAGTCTCAATGAACAAAAGACAGTCGCATTTCTATGCACCAACAACAAACAGTCAGAGAACCAAATAACAAACACAATCCCATTCACAACAGACACACATACACACAGTGAAATACTTTGGCATCCACCTAACCAGAGAAATGAAAGACCTTTACAGTGAAAATTACAAAACATTGCTCATAGAAATCAAGAATGATACAAACAAATGGAAAAAACATTCCATGCTCATGGATTGGAAGAATCAATATTGTCAAGATATCCATTCTATCCGAGGCAATCTACAAATTCAATAAGATCTCTATCAAATTTCCAACATCATTTTTCACAGACCTAGAAAAGACAATACAGAATTTCATTTGGATTTTAAAAAGCGTGCAAATAGCCAAAGCAATCCTCAGCAAAAGGAACAAAGCTGGAGGTATCACACTTTCAAACTATATTGCAAAGCTACATTAATCAAGATGGCATGGTATTGTATTGGTACAGGAATAAGCACATAGACCAAAGAACAGGATAGAGAATCCAGTCATGGAAATTTTAGAACTTTCTTTTGATTGTTACTTTTTCAATTGGTAGAAATGAACAAGTAAAAAGATTCATTTTGCATTAATTATACATATACGCACATATATTTATATATTTTGCAATTAGTCACTCTACTTGTTCAGTGACCCAAAGCAATTTTACAAGCTTTTCTTCCATATTTATACAAGTATTTGAAAACAAAAGAACCATGCTTTTGAGAAGATTTTATTTTATTTGCGCCGACAAGTTCAGATAATCAACAAACATCTTTTTTTTCATTGTTCCTTTATGTGTATTATAAATATTATTTCCTGATGGGGTACTTAGGAGTGAATTACATTTTTAAAAATATATCTGTGACACATTAGGCTCAGTCTAACAAATATTTACAGAGCTCCCATTTTCTACAAGATATTGAGACATGTACTCAACAGAAGATACAAAAAAAAAAAAAAACACAGTTTCTTCCCTTCATTTGTTCACACTCCAAAAGGAGAAACAAGAAAAAATGAAAGCTATAATAGAAAAGAGAATATAGATTTGGCATGAAGGTGGTTGACACAGTTTTTGTGGTACACATCTGGTTGAGAAAAAAACCAGAACAATTTCATATAGAATACATCTGAAACAGGTGTCAAACAGCGTTGGGCAAAAAAACGGAAGCCCACACCTCGGGTGGTGGCAGCGTCAGGAGGAGAGACTGCATCATGTAGGAATTTGATGGGGTGTGTTCATGACAGAACAGCGAGCCCAGCAACCCTTTAGAGCAACAGAAGACAAAGAGACTAAAGGAAAAATTGGGCATTATTGTGGCTGACTTTGAAGTTCAGAAAAAGAAGTCTACAGTTCATTTTTATTGCTGCCAATGGGTGATCACTGATGCTTTTTAGCAATAATATTACAAGTTTAGGGCAAATCTAAAAAATAGACAAATAAAAGAGGATAAAGTTATCTGACTGGATTCAAGCAGAGTGGGTACTGGAGTTAGTGACTTCTGGTTAGAAAGGAAAAAAATAGTAATCCAGGCAAGAGGTGAAGAAGTTCCGAACTTGATTCTGGCAATGGGAATAAAAAGGAGAGGAAAAAAAAATAGATAAAAGATGGATGTAGAATCTACAGGTGATAGTAAATTTTTTTAATAAGCAGGTAGAGGGAAAGACATGAGTCACTGAGATCATGTCCTTAACCAAGTGAGGAATTCAACAGAAAGAGCCTATTGGTGATGTTGACTTATTCTGGGGATATGTTAAGTACATCAAGATGTGCCAGCGCTCATAGACCCTAATGCCCACATCTGGCCCAAGCCAAACTGACAGGTAGATGATGTTACTCTGACCTCAGAACTGGCAGGTAGACGAAACTCCTGGCCACCTCATTTGTCCTCAGTTCATTTCATCTCCCAGGGCCCTTATGCTGTGGTGACAATCCAAAGCCTGCCATTGTCCCTGCCATTCTTGGCCTTCCTCTCTTTCCCTTGTCACCAAATTTGATTCAAACACTGAACTTGCTAAAGGTAAATAGTCTATTCAATTAGTTTATTTAGACCCATCTCAGAAATGTATATATTTCTATTAAGAAACTCTAAGAGACACAGTCTATCAACAACCTAGGCAGATAGGGATGCTGCCTCTGATCTGAGATACCCAGAGCCTCAAATCCAGGAAAATAACATTGTAACTGACAGAAAAGTCACAGGTCCCTTCAGAGTTCAAGGGAGAATGGAGTTCACTATTTCTGTGTGCATGAAGCCATTGTTTCATCCAAAGGGGCCACAATACATTGTAGCAATTATCACTTCAGCTATGTATTCCCCTCCCATGCTAAGGGTACAGCTCATGCCTTCCTTCACAAATAAATATAAGTGATTCTTCTTTAATATCTTTAAATGGTAGGTAATGTAGGGGCCAATAGTCTGCAATTTGCATGTCCTTTGACATTCATAAAGAACAACATGATATGCTTCCCTGAATCCATATCATTTGTTCACTCATTGAAAAATCTTCCAAGTTACTGAAAGCTGAGGATGTGCACAGAAAAAAAAATGTATATTTTGCATCTATAACAAATGGAGCAATATAATGATTTTTGTATTTATCTGATAAGGTAGAGGAAGAAAATATACATCTCACAGAAAATGGTTAAATATCAGATAATGAAGGCTTACTTCCTGCTAGAATTGCATATACACTGGCACCAGAAAATTAAGTGAAAGTTTTACTTTTGCTCTGGTCTTCTCAATCAAGTAAAGGATACATGGAAAGCAAGGAAAAGAGACCAAAAATAGAAAGTCAGCGGGGCATGGTGGCTTATGCTTGTAATACCAGAACTTTGGGAGGCCAAGGCAGAAAGATTGCTTGAGCCCAGCAGTTTGAGATCAGCTTAGGCAACATAACAAGACCTCATCTTGACTAAAAATCAAAAAATTAGCCAGGTATGGTAGCATGCACCTGTAGTCCCAGCTACTCAGGAGTCTGAGGCAGAAGGATCACCTGAGCCCAGAAGGTCGAGGCACAGTGCATCATGTTTGTGCTACTGCATTCCAGCCTGGGTGACAGAGTGAGACTCTGACTCAAAAAATAATAAAAATAATAATAAAATATTTTCAAAAAGAAAATTAAACCACTAGATACTAAACTCAGTCCAATACTCTATCATTAGACAGATATGTACTTGAAAATACACTTCTGCTTGTGAAATATGGTCTTTAATGTAGGAATGGTTTATGAATATGTATTGTCTGGGTTAATAGGATTTTTGTTTTTGGTCTTCATTGTTTTGCTTTACAATAGACCCACAAGGTCAAATCCGTAGCACAAATAGCTTATCCAGGTTCTGGCAGGTGATGAGTCCATCCTTAAGTAGGACCAATTTCCATTTTGAATCTCTGAAACCAATCTTCTTTTCCCTTTTCTAGTGATTTCGATTCCTCACCCACCCATCCCCAATGTGCCAGAAGTAGCATGTTCCTTGCTTATGTCAGTTACATCAGTTTCAAATTTCCACGTTCCCTTAGCAGAACGTAATCGCCATATTCACAGGCTCAGTGTTAAGTTTGCTCAATTGTTAAGAGTTTTGTGTCCAAATTAAATGGAGGATTAATTGAAAGCCAATTTCTAGGAAATGTGTTGATTTGCTCCACCAGGGAGCATGAAACTGAAGATTATCATAAGCTTATTGCTGAAATGCATTCCTCTACTTCAAGAAAGAAATTATCTTGTCATGAATTTATACAAGAATATTTTTGACATATAGGTCAGAGAACCAGGTTTACTGTATTGCAGTACAAAGAAAGCAAGAAAAAATTTTCCTTAATATAGCCCAAAGTCCTTCAAAAATAATCCTACTCAATTCAAAATGTGTCCATATTAATTTGTTTCAGAAGATGTGTCTCTAAAATCTTCCTAATAACTAAAATGATTATATTCAGACCTTTATTTTGCCAGAAAATGTTTCTAAAGGAGACTGATATTTTTGTCATAAAGTAAATATTTTCTGATGATACTGTGATCATTTTTTTGGTCTTTTGGATCAGTATTTATTCTCCCATTATTTAAAATGAGGAACTTACTGTTGAATTTCCAACATTATAATAAATGTTGGGTTCATATAAACTATCTTCTCTTTGCAGTACTGAAGTCCACCTGGGAAGAATAGAATTTTTTCAAAGAATTTACATTCTCTGGTTGAGCCAAAAACCATAAAAATTCCGTTGAGAAAAAAAAAAAAAATATATATATATATATATATAATGTTATTTTATCAAACAGTAACAACAATAGATCTTGTCAAAGCAGGCTTTCATTAAAGCTTGTGTTTAGTCCCAGTTCCAGTTTTACCATGGAGAGTTTCTTCCTCTGAAAGGACGTGAAAATGACCTTGATGGTTTCTGTAGACATAGCAAACTTACTATGTCCTTCTTCCTATGCTTCCCAGTATCTTTTCATTATATTCTATTAATATGTATATCTAAAAATATTTTATATGTTGTACTATTATTCATTATATTATATGGCTGGGTCTTTGGCCTGGGGAATTCCCCTCCTCGACCCAGTTAATAAGGGAAATTTTACTCAATCCCCCATCAAGCCCTTACACACACATATGGATCATTCCTTCTTTGTGTTAGTTGACTTGGCTAGAATTTGAATCTACCTTTGACTCTAGAGGATGCGGGGGAGGGGGGAGACAGAGAGAGTTTGTGTGTCATTTTACAAAGCAAGCTGATGTTACAAAGAACTGAACTGGATTAAAAACTGATCTCCTCAACACAGCACACTGTTGAAGATGAAGGAGAAAGATGAAAAAGAGACCCCCCCTCCCCACTGGGTTTCAACAGGAAGGAGGAGCCCTTTAAATTTCAGATTTAAAATTTTTTTTTCTTTTTTATTATAAAGATGTGGGGTAGATTTTAAAATGTTAATGTGATGTGCATAAGAATCACTTTAGATGCTTGTTACAAAGGGAGAATTCGAAGATTTTGAGTCTGTGAGTTCCAGATGGAGCCTAAGAACCTGAGTTTTCAGCTACAACCTCAGGTTATTCCAACGAAGGATTCTGAGTTCTAGAGTTTGGAGTGTGAAGCGTGGAGCTTGGCGCTTGAGTTCTAGAGACCACTGCTTTAAGGCTCCTGGCTAATTAAGCATTTTGCAGGAGCACAGTCATGAAATAGTCCAAATGAAATTTTACTACCATTTTACTAGCAGATTCCCAGTCAGAATTCAGAAAACTATTTTGCTGCTACATGAAAAGTGCATTACACATCTAAACAGAAGCAGAAGTAAAAATCCCTTCAACATTACTGAGTGAATTATAAAACATTCAGTTGACCAAAAAAACCAAAAAGGTATTAACATCTATTCTTAATCAGCATATTGTTTAAATTTTCTAGGCCAAAGAATAAAAGTTGTTTTGTTACACATGAAGCAGCAGTTTAGAGAAGAAGGTAACTCTAAATTTGAAATCAGAAAAGGCCGAAAGTTGAATTCCGGCTCTTCTGCTAATCATTCATTTGATGCCGAGCAAGGTTCATCCATCCAGTTTTCCTAAGATTTGAGTTGAAAGATGAAGGAGGTAGAGTGAGCTGAAGCCAACGCTCTTGAAAAACCATGAAAGGACTACAAAATAGAAATCGGCATCATTATTGTATTCTGTACAGTTAGTCTGGAATGAGTCAGAGGGTATTTGGCATGGAACCTGATGTTTTGCCTTGTGCCTTTTTCTGAGACTGGAGAGATTTGAAAATGAGAAATGAGAATTCTAAGTGGATGAAAACAAGGCAAGAGGCTTAATTTTAGGCCCTATTAAGTGTTAAAAAAATCCACTAACTTATATGAGAATATTAATATTTAAAGAAACTACCCAACGCTTACTACATTTCTTCCAGACTCTTGCTTGGCTTTTACGGCCTTCATATGAATAACAAAAGAACTTCTCCCTGGAAAATCTTGCTTTCCACTATTCTCCTTAGCCTCATTTAATGCCGTCTTCTCTGTTCTTCTCTCCACTGTCCTCACAATGTGCCCTCCTCATTCTTATCTCCATTGCTCTTATGGCTTCTTTTTCCCTCCCAGCTGAAATGCTGCTGCCTTTTTGATGTTAAGCCACTTACCCTTCAAACTACAGATTAAATCCCACTTCCTTCTTGAAACTGAATCCATATTGCGCATGATGTCAGTATCACACAACATTACCTCCAATAATTCCCCGCTTGTTTTAGCTATCCCTAGTTTCTTCATGAGCACTTGGTTTTTATACCAACTAAAAACAGTACTGTAAGTTACTTTTTTTTTTTGAGTTGGAGTCTCACTCCGTCAATGGAGTGCAGTGGCCGCTCCCGGCCACCACAGCCTCGACCTGCTGGGCTCCAGTGATCCCTCTGCCTCCGCCTTCCGAGTAGCTGGAACTACAGGCGCGCGCTACCACGCCCAGCTAGTTTTTTTATTTATTGTAGAGATGAGGTCTGGCCAAGTTGCCCAGGCGGGTCGCGAACCCGCAGGCTCAGGCAATCCATTCACCTCAGCCTCCCAAGGTGTGGGATTACAGGCTGAGCCACTGAGCCCGGCTTGTAAGTTACTTAAAAGACGTGTTTATTTCTTTATGTCTCTTCCATTCTTATTCCCAAGATTTTTGAATGCTGATCTCCCTTCCTAAGCAAGCTTGGTCCATTTCGTTGTGCTCTAGTAACTAAAATATAGATACTGAATTATCTTTACTCCTATATTTAATTTAAAAAATACGTGTGTTATTATCAAAAAGAAAACTAAGAGGATGATAAAAATAGAAAAGCAGTCCTTACTTTTCAATGATTAAAGATTAGCTTACTGATAAATGAAATGCATAAAATGCATAGGACAGTCTCTGTAAATATC